>PVHP010010994.1:0-45981 GCA_004024765.1 Zapus hudsonius
GGTATTAAAATGTATTTTGTAAAGCAAAATAGTTACATAGATTATTTTGTTGCCAAAAAGTGAAGTATAGATTTCAAATAGAAATATAAGTAATTTTCAAGTACATATAAGGATTTTAAGTAAATATAAGGATTTACATGATCCTTAGCTATTTTATATCCAGTTGTGACATTAAAAAGAAAATGAATTTTTCCATTGTAATCTCTATCACCTGTCCCCATCTCTTATGATATCCCAAGAAAATTCCTGAAGAATCATAGTTCATAAAATTTAACTGATAATAATATTCAACCTTATGTCATTTTCCAATACTTCCTCTCTTTTTACCAATTATAATTGTCTCTTAGTTAAAAAAAATAATCAGCCCCCCAAGATGTGATTGGATCCCCAGCACTTCCCAGGCTCCTTTAAGTTTTAAGTTGGAAAAATGTGACTATTAGATCCAATGACCTGAGAGTATAATTATCTAAAAGACTTTTACCCTAAAGTATTTAAGAATTCTCCCCACTTACTTCTCTCCTTCCTGGGCCACCTTAAAGCCACATGGGGAGGAAAAGGAGAGAAGCGTTGATGGGAGACCAGATCTTAAAGTAACCAATAGGAATGATCCATTCTAGACAGCTTCCAGACTCCCAAATGACTGTGCACGACAGCAAAGTCAAGTTTGTGGTGCAGAGCCTTTGAGATATTGCAGCTAGGTTTGTTTCCACACCATAAAACTATCCTGACAAAGGAAACACGTGTGGCTGTTCTTTCGCAGCTTCTCCCACACCAGTGTGGGGGCGGGGGGAGTCCTGGCTATGATATTGTTCTGCATCTCCTTTCCTGTGTCTATTCCCATAGATGAAACAAAAGCAAACCAGCCAGGGCATCCTGAAAAGGATGCTGTCCACCTACCGGGAGTCTCCCGATGGCTGGTGAGCCTGCTTTCCTTGGAATGTTGTTCCTCCATCACTCTGCAGCCTTATCTTCTCTGGACCAAGCAGGAGACATGCTGTCAACACCTTCCTCCACTGTGACATATTCTTACATGGCCCTGGGGCACCCTTCCTGCCTAGGAGTCAAGCCTCCTCCTATGCATCGTTTGTTCATGCCATGTGAATTGCTGAGATTCTCCAACAGCTTTGAGGGAGGGGGTAAAGCTTCGTCCTTTCTTCATGGATACAGCAGCATCACACCTTCTCTCTGCACTGCCATAGGCTATTTCGGGAAGACCCACCTTTAGTAATGTCAAAGTGAAATAAGTATATCCAGCCCTAAATTCATGTCTCTAGACCCCAGCCCCTGTGCTCAGCAGCTCACCTAAAGCTGTTCCAGGGTGAGCCTGCAGGCTCTACATCACAGTAAGCATCCACCATAAAGAAAATATAGTCTCTTCCTTACAGTTTCAGTCTTAATGAGTGTTTGTCCATCCTATTTGAGAAGGAAGACAATGACATCACATGATAAAGAGCTTATTCTCTATTATTCTTTCCTCTACTCTTTTGGTCTATACCAGAAGGAGAGAAAGGAAGCAGACTTTTTGAGTGAGGGAGGCAGGTTCTGCCTCTACTTCACAGGGTCTTTGGTCAAGTCAGTTTCTGGGTCTGGAAACAAAAAACTCAACCACAGTATAAAGTACTTGATTCCTGGTGCTTTTAGGCATGAGCCATTAGCACTAAACACAGAGGAACAGAAAAAAAAATCTCACACATCTTGTGCATATATGTTCTCGACTTCTGTGGATCAGTAGCAATGTAGATAACAGTTGTATGTAACTACAATAATGTACATTAGAGACTTACTCATTGTTGCGGTCAGCTTTCTAGTTGCTGCGCAGAAAGAACCCAAACAAAAGTGGCTTGTGGAGGAATGGGTTTATTAGGCTTACGGACTCGAGGGGAGACTCCATCCTGGCAGGGAAAACGATGGCACGAGTAGAGGGGTGGACATCACCTCCGCCACAGCACTGCAAACAGCAGCAGGAAGGTGTGCCAAACACTGGCAAGGGGAAGCTGGCTTATAACCCCATAAGGCCACCCCGACAACACAGCTCCAGTGAGGCTGTAAAACCCAAAATGACATCAGCTGAAGATCAATTATTTAGAACACATTCATTTGTTTGTGGGGGACACCTGGATCAAACCATGATACTCATCTATTATAGAAGGTGGCAAAATTAACATATTTCAGAACTTTTAGTAACCTCATTCTTTAAAAATGTACACAGGGGGCTGGAGAGTTAGCTCAGTCAGTGAAGTGATTTTCATGCAATCATGGGGGCCTGAGACAGGAGGAGACTTGGAGCTTGCTGGCCAGCCAGTCTATCCTACTTGGTGAATTCCAGGCCATTGAGAGACCCCATCTCAAAGAAAATGAATAGCATCTGTGGAGCCATACCAGAGTTTCCCTCTGGCCTCCACATGCACACATGTGCATACATGTACAAACACAAACATATTACAGAAGTGGGCAAGGTGGCCCATACCTATAATCACAGCACTCTTGAGGCAGAAGCAGGAAAATCATTAATTCTATAACAGCATGGGTTACCAAGTGAAACCCTGTCTCAAGAAAAGCCAAAAAAAGAAATAAAATGTATGTATGCATTAATAAACATTTTCAATTCAAAGAGCAAAAATATGCATTGAACAATCTTTTCCTCAACATCAGCTTCACAAATGTTCTTGCCAATACAATGATTTTTTTACATATGTGGAGATATTAACCAGAAGAGAGCTCTGTGCAGGATGCCTGTCTGCTCACCCCTGATCCCAGGTATTTTCAGGCTGGTCCTTAGGAAAAGATATTTAAGGTTTACAAGTTTGTCCGCAGTGGTGTAGATTCTGGAAATGGCTTAATGAGTAAATTATCTAACTATCCAAATTTATAGCTGTACAGGAATGAACCTGTCTTTCTGGAATTTGGAGGGACTCTTCTGACCCTGAAATTACACTTTGTGAGCTAATTACTCCTCTTCAAATCTGAATTTCATTTCAAGGTTTCAGAGAACAAAAGTAACAGTGAACAAAATTGGTCACTGATATTTGGAGAAAGCAGAAACCACGGATACAGCATGCAGACTGTTGCCATGAGAAGGCTGAACACACTGCCTTCTGGAAGAAATCAACAGACCAAGAAATGATCACCGGTGCAATAGAGGTGCCAAAACCTGGGGGGGGGGCATTCAACAGCTTTTAAATTGGCCAAGAAATCCACTCAGTGATGGAACCCTCAACTGGAATTGGGACTCAGGGCAAACTCCTATAGGAACCAAAAAATGGGGCTCAAAACAGAAATACCTATTACCAGAGAACTACAGAGAGGCTGATCCCAATAGAAGTTTGCCAAATTAGAAATGTGTGTCTCCTTTAACCTATACTGATCTCACACTCCGATGGAGATTCTGTTTGTATTTTTCAGAAGGCAGTGAGAGATTGCTGGTCATTCCAACTCCACTGATGAATCGCAGACCAAAGGCTGGTATCTCAGCAAGAGATGAACCACCCCAGGCCTATAGTGTAGCCCCAAGTGAAACACTTGAGACAGTGGTGAGGCAAGAAAGAGACCTAAAACCATAGCCAATCAGTCTTCCCAGAACAAGTCAGCAAGACAGACACCAAGGACTTCCAACACAACTTAAAGCAGAAGTACAGAGACTCCTAAATTCACATCAACAATGAAATAGACTTGAAACTCACCCTCCATGTCTCAGGGAACTGAGCAGAAGAGGGGGCGGAAAGATTGTAAGAGCCATGGTGGGGGAGAACTCCCAGAGACATTGATCCCCTCAGTAATAACATACAAAGGGGGGTGGAACCGGGTTGACTCCTAGGCTATCTGTAATCCCCAACCACATGGAATGATCCAGTCTGCCCATGGAGGAGGAGACCCAGGGGATTGGAGACAGGGGAGAGAGAAATGGGAATATAAGCACAATATTTACTCAATCAATATATCTAATTTTGTGCAATAAAAATAAAGAAAAATAAATAAAATCATATCAAAATAAAAAAAAAGCTCTACACAGCACAGTAGAATCCTACCCAGCTGTTGCCAGGGTTTTTAAAAATGAATCATACTTTCTGTAGGGGGTGTGAGAGAGAGAGAGAGCACCACGGTCTGAGGATAACCTATGGTGTCAGTCTTGGCCTTCCATCTTGTTTGAAGAAAGGTCTCCATTGATCTCCCTTGCAAACATCAAACCAGCTGGTCTGTGAGCTTTGAGGGATCCTCCTGTCTCTACCTCCCATCACTGAACTATATCCAACACTATAATTTTTGTTTTTCAAACTCCAATACTACATGGTGTAAGAGTTTCCTATGTTCTCTTTACCTGATGTGAAAAGTCAACTCTCGAGGAATTAACAAAACTCAGACATAAATCAAAGAGACTGACAGATTAGAAATAACTCTCCTCCCCTAACAATGGAAAACTCATGGAAACCCAATCACTTATGTCCTAGATATTCTGAACACAGGTCACCTACAGGCATTATTGAGTAGCCGACATTAAAGTATAGCACTATTAATTCTTTCTTTATGGTATACAACACCAACCTAACTCTGACAGATAATAATGCCGAAGTATTAAGTGATCTCCTAAGCTCCAGGTAAGTTAAGGAGGTAAAAATGTTCCATTTAACCTTGGTGTGTTCAGTTCCAGAATTTGTTCTGCCCTCTACCATAGCCACCTTGCAAACCAGCATATGACTTCCCCACTGTCCCCTGTCCTCAGGCTGAAAATAGTGGGGACAGAAAAGGCAGAGGTTATAACTGACCCAGAGGACCTTCTGCTTCTACTCTAACTGAAGTTGAACACTCAGCATTTAAATTTCCCATAGCCACAAAAACAGCAGTCAAAACCAACAAGCACGGCAGAGAGAGGCAAGAGGTTCTTAAGTGTTATCAAATGGATACTTTACATATGTCATTGACAGGGAAATTCTCTAGATATGTCCAAAGGTTCGCTCTCTCTTAAGGGAAAAGGACAGGAGAGATGAGCGGTAAGTCTTCTCTTTCCATGTAAATCGGGTTTGTTGTGCATAAATAATTATGTCCCTCTCTGGTACGCAGTTTAATCGCACCATAAAGAGCAGTGTGACTTTTCCTGTTTTCCTAAAAGCATTACAGAAAATATGTCTCAAATGGGTCCATCTCTCATAGCTGAACCCAATGAAAGATAAACCAGAGCCATTTATATCACTGAAGACATATGCCTGGTGCAACTGACTCTTTATAAAAAATACCTAATATAAAGTTTCAGTTATGCAAGACAAATGAGTCCTAGAAATCTGCTCTATATCAACATGCCTAGAGTTTAACAATGCTGTATTACACAGTGAAAAATTGTTAAGGCGGAGAGCTCATGTTAAATGTTCTTACCACAGTTTTTGAAAGCCTAACATTGGATGAAATCAAGATGGGGGAGATGTCAAAACCGAATCAGGACACTCCTGCCTGGAAATCTGAGAGGTCTTCAGATTTTACTCTTAGGGGGACCAATAATGACAGCCTGCCTGCCTGGAAATCTTCCTCTTTATGTAATGATGAAAGGTTATTTTTTAAAGGAGCTGGAATTAGATACTAAAGGAATCTCTTAGCATCTTTTGTTAAAATTTGAGGGTTTCTGAAAGGGAACTGTCAATCAAAGGTTTTTCATGTCTGCCGTGATTAAACAGATGGGCGAGGTTTGAATTACAGCAGGAGAGCTTTCCTGCCAATTTAGGAAAGTACCTACAAAGAATCCTGAGAAGTATGGTGGCCTCCATGCTTAGAAGTCCTCAAGAAGACCAAATATATGTCCTGGATAAGCCCCTCTGGCCAGTCAAAGAGCAAGATAGAGTGCTTCCCCCAAGGTTCTAAGAGCTCTGACCCATAAAATGAGCATTTCCCAAACATTTGTGAAAGTAGCTATTTAAAATGTATTTTGTCTCTAAAGTTGGGCTGAAATTAAAATATAAGACCAATTCCAATACCTGTTTTGATTACACTTAAACACGACAAATTGGTTCTCTGAAAATTACTATTTAAAAGATCAACTTTAAAGATATGTATATGGCTATGTGACCATGAGCTATGCATGAATTAATTTGTGATTCTCCTTAATGGCATGTCAAACCTGACTTTCATAGGCTAGTAAGAGTCTATTATGCACTTCTCTTCCCAGATCCACTTTTCAGTGTCTTCATAAGGCCAGCTTGAGATCAGTTATGGTGTAAATATTTACGTCACAGAAACTGGCAAACACTTCCACAAGGGGTTTTATTACAGTTTTCTAGAAAGCCGGTGGTTAAATGTTTAGCAAATGATCACTGTTTCCCACAGGGTTTAGAAAGCAATCCACTCATTGATTGGCATCCAGAAATGCTCATGATGACATCTGACAAAGAGCTTGATCCCTGTAAATCTTTCTGACTTCTCATCCGTGACATGAACATGGTGACTCCTGCTTCATGGGATTGTTGTTAGTGGTGACTGGGTGATGCATGTGAGGTGTTAAATGTGATGCCTGCACATAGGGAACAGCTAGTTGGGCTAGTGCTGGCGTCACACCCAAGGTGGCATGCTAACCATAGGGATGTACGTGGGGCCATCAGTGGGACCTGGCTCTTGGTTGTGTGTTTATGTGGGAGCAATTCAGGTACCTGCATACTATGTGTGAAGGTCAGGGGGGGGCAGCATCACTTATCTCTCTCTTCCATCTTGTTTGAGCCAGATTCTCTTGTTCACCAGGCCAGCTGGCTGGCAAGCTTCTGGGAGTTTCTCTCATCTCTGCCACCTATCTTATAGAGGTACACAGGGGTTTTAGACACCCATTATGGTTTCTGGCTTTGTGTGGGTTCAGGGGATCTGAACTCAGGTCCTCATAAGGGCTTGCATATCAAGCCCTTAACTCCCTAGCCGAGGATATTTGCTTTTGAACACTACATAAGCATTTGAAAACAATTCTTAATTTCTACGAACTCAAAAGGGGAAGTTATGAGTCTACTAAAACTTATTTCCCATTCAAACCACTATCTGGAATCCACATCCTTCGTACATAATTGCGCTTGCTTGGGTATTTTAAATTGTTCCCAAATTTATCAAATCATTAAGTATCACCTAAAAAACTTCCGGGGCAAAGGTACAGGAAATTGAATCCTGAGTGTCAGAACCATCTAGAAGGATATTAAAGCACAAGTTATGGTTATCAAGGCCTACCTGGAGTTTCTCATACAGTATTCCAAGGTGTTACCCAAAGGCTTGTGACAGCGATGCTGCTGTTCCAAGATCCACACTCTGGATCCACCGTTCTCTCATCATCTGCTCTAAAATAATCCATTTTCTTGGTGCCACATTAGTACACATTAGCAGACTTTACATTCGGGACATTTGCTCTCCCAGGAAGCATCTTGGTCTCTGTACTTATATCATTGAATAACTGACATCCCAAAATTTAGTAGCTTAAAAGTATTATTTTGTGGTTGCTGAGTCCATGGCGTGGCAAGATGTTTGTGTTGTTTGGGCCATTTGATAAGTTTTCAGTCTTATAATAATACAGCATTAATAACTTGAGGCATGACAATATAGAGCATATCTGTAGAGGTTGTGTGTATGTGTGTGTGCGTGTGTGTGTGTTTGTGTGTGTGTGTGTGTTTGTGTTTGTGCCAACATGTGGAAGACAGAAGTATACACTGGATGTTGTAGTGGTTTGAACCTAAAATGTCTCCCATAGCCTTCTGCATTTGTGATTAAGTCTCACATGAGCCCCAGCTGCTAGAGTCCTTGGGAGGTGGAACCTGGCTGGAGGAGGTGTGCTGCTTGGGGTGGGCCTTTGCAACACTCAGCTTGCTCCCTCTCACTCATCCCTGCTGATGAGAAAATGTAATGCCTTGCTGTCTGCTTCTGCCACTTTTTCTTTGCCATGATCAAAGTTTCCCATTTAACTGTAAGCCAGAAATAAACCTTTCCTTCCATAAACTGCTTCTGGTTGGGTATTTGTTACAGCACCAGAAAGGTAATCTCCATAGGTGGTTTCTGCTATCAATTCTCCACCTTATTGTTATGAGACATGGTATCTCACAGGTCCTAGAATTCACCAATCTAGCCAACAAGCCCCAGGAGTCCTCCTGTGCCCATCTCCCTAACACTGGGATTACAAAATCATACCACCAAACCTAGCTTTTTTTTTTCACATGGGTGCTAGGAATCCAAACTCAGACCCTCATGCCTACATGGCAAATACTTTACCTGATGAGCCATCTCCCCAGTCCCAAACTCATTTCTCTTGCATCAGCAAGAGATTAGCAGCTGAGGTCACCTGACTAGAAGTTGGCTGATCTCTTGCTGTCTCTCTCCCACGATGGTGGTCATCTGGCTGCCATCTGTAGTGGCAAGGCCGGGTGGCTTACACGGTGATGATCACCCAGTAGCCAGCCTGGGGTGACTCACGTGGTACTAACAAGATTCCAAGAAGTACTACAGAAACACTCATGGTCTTCTGAAACCTGAGCCTAGACTCCATGACTTCTCCTCAGCATTCCATTAGCTAAAACCAATCACCAGGCCAGCTCAGATTTCAGACATGGGGAGTTAAACCCCATCCTTTGATAGGAGGTGCTACAGGCTCACTTTGCAAAGGACATGGTTACAGAGAAGGATGATGAGCTCATTTGCTTCCCTAAAAAACAAAAATGCTCAGACATATCTAAGCACCGAGATAAAAACAGCTTGGCATCTCCAGACGATTGTTCTAATATCTATATTATAGCTTCTTATTTTTTAGTTACTTTTCTTATTGTGACCAAATTCCTGCCAGGAAGCAACTTAAGTGTTCGGGGAGATAAGCGAGCAGGTAAAGTGCTGGCTGTGCAAGCCTGAGGACCTGTGTTCAGATTCCCCACCACCCACCAAAATGCTGGGCATGGCAGCATTAATCTGCAATCCCAGCATGGAGCCAGGGAGACAGGAGAATCTCTGGCCTTGATCACTAGGTTATCTGTGTTCAGTGAGTGATCTTGTCTCAGAAAAATAAGATAGAAAAACAATAAAGGAAGACTCTCAATGCGAGCCTCTGTCCACATACAGACAACATGCATGCACCCACATCTACAAACATGCCTACAGAGAGAAAGAGAGAGACAGAGACAGAGAGAGAGAATCAACTTAAGGAAGGGAGGGTTTATTTTGGTTCATGGTTTAAGGACATGATATAACATATCTTGATGGAGAAGGCATGACAGCCAGAGTGAGAGGCAGCTGGCCACATGTGTCTGCAGTCAAGAAGTGGGTGCTCAGCTCACTTGCCCGTTTTCATTCAATCCAGAACCCCAGAGCATGGGATGGTGCCATCTACATTCAGTTAAACATCTCTGGAAGTGTCCTAGTAGACATGCCCAGAGGTATCATCCTAGGTGATTATAAATCCCATCCAGTTGGTAAGGCCAACTGGCACACAGCTGGTTAAGTATGCTGGCCTCTTCATATGGCCAACAACACAAAAAATACCCCCAAAGGTTGTTGACCATAGCCATGGATGTCAGAGAGAATATTCTTTCAAGGTGTAGTAGGATGTGGTCTGCTCCTACCTGTGGACAACAAATTACCCACCAATGTTTAGTCTCGGAGGAGGGAGGTTACATAATATGTTTACCACATAATTAGGAAATGGTTTTTCTAGATTCCTGTATCTCTTTCCTCACTTTGCTCTTAAATGCTTTAATATTTTAACATTCCCCAAAGACACACACACACAAAAATTAAAGAAGTCTTTTTAAATAACACTTTGATCTTAATTCCCACATGAAATCTTCCCAAATTTGTTGAACTTTAATGTAGCATGATGATGCCATGAATTGTCTCCTTAATAGAAATATGTTACGATACCACAGGCAAAGGCCAAGGAGATGCCAGGACTTGGTGAGATGTTTCATATTTATCCAGTGTGAGAATATCTTTTTTTCTTTACTCTTTTACTGTTCATATGAGCCTTGAAAAGACTTTGAAGGATTTAAACTTATACCTGTCTATTGGGATTTATTAGAATATCTATGGGAACCAGAACTCATTACTATTAATTTGTGTATTAACGAGAACTCATTACTATTAATCACCCCTAAGTTTGGGCAAAATATGGCAAAAACAAATTTCATTAATTAAGTCATAAAGTATGTAGCAACCCTGGAATTAGTTGATGCATTATTAGAGTCAGCTTCTCATTACTGGCAGAAAGGACCTGATTAAAGCAGCTTGTGAAAGGAAAAGTTGATTTTGGATTACAAACTAGAGAGGAAGCTCCATGATGGCAGGAAAAACAATGACATGAGCACAGGGTGGACATCAACTCCTGGTCAACCTCAGGTCAATAGCAGCAGGAGATTGTGCCAAACTCTGCCAAAGGGAAACTGGCTATAACCCCCATAAGCCTGCCCCCAACAACACAGCTCCAACAAGGTTCCAATTCCCAAATTGCCATCAGCTGGGGATCAAGCATTCAGAACACATGAGTTTATGGGGGACACCTGGATCAAAGCACCATAGGTATATTCCCAGATCTTCTGAAGTGAACTCTCATCTCTTCCTTCCTCAGCTCTTCCACATAGTGCTAAAGAGGGAAGCTTGCACAATCTGGGCATATACCATCACATTAAGCTATGTCCCCATAAGTGTATACCTCCTTTCATGAAAAACGTCATAAAAGAGCAGCTACCACCTAGCATGGAAAGCTGTGTGGGGAGGGTGGACTGATTCCTCTCATTTTACTCTGGTGTTGCTTTGAAGTGATGTTATGCACATGCTATGTGTGTCATAGAAACAAAGCTCTTAGCTACAAAGAGCTGCAGGGGAAAAAAAGCTTTGTTTTCTACTCCTGATCTCAAGTCTAAATCCTCCTATCAGCTCAGAAACAAAAATCAGCGTAACTCTAAACTAATAGCTAAGGCTGAGATATAAATCAATGAATTCAAGCTGCTATACGCCAGTACTCCCAACAACAGGTGGCTGGGACAGGACAATCATAAATTCAAGACCCTGACTCAAAATTTAAAACAAATAAATAAACGATATACCTCAAAATTCAATTTCAGGTCAATTATTTTATTAAAAGGACTTTTCATTGCTTCTTCTATACCATCATATACATCATCCTCTGACAGCATGGAAATTTTGGACAGCCAGGTATCAGTAAGGGGGCCTCTGGGAAGAAGGCAAGAGAAAGATACTATGTTCCTGATCTTGGTGTAGACCTTGAAGGGTTGTTTATAGGTTTGTCCAAGGAAACATGGTTATGCATACATCCTGGATGGAAGAATGGTCCTCCTCCACTGGAGATGGTCATCCTCCTTGAATGAGATGCAGATTTGGGTGAGGCGCACATAGAATGAAAGGGGAGGAAGGGGACAGCAGCTTAGTGAGCCAGGTCACCCGCATATACCTGTTCTTGATATAGTTGTTCTCATCTCAGGTGTCTGGGACCTGACCACATCTACCCCAAACTCGGGCAGCCTTCTGAGGATACCCAACTGGACCTCTAGGCAGCCGCTTGGCCTTTGTGACTCTATGGGTAGGTGGCTGCAGCCCACACTTCAGATGATGAGTTTCTACCAGAGCCATCATTCATGGAGGGGGTTCTTTCCCTATGGGTGCTTGGATCATATTCACAACTAACGTCTTTGCTTTTATATTCTGAGTCCAAAGGAAATTTCATTGGTCATTGCCATCCATATGAGGGTCTTGAAACATTCGCTGGCCTCTTTCTTTGTATTTTGTTTTGTTTTATTTTGTTTTCATGGTAGGATCTTACTCTAGCCAGGTTGACCTGGACTGTAGTCCCAGAATGGTCTCAAAGTCATGGTGATCCTCCTACTTCAGCCTCCCAAGAGCTGGGATTAAAGTCTTGTGCCATAATGCCTGGCTCAGTGGCCTTTTTCTTACCAACCTGTCCCGCTATCATTGTGAAGCTTCCCAACTTCATAGGGATTATATGTCTAGACTCCAACACTTCCAATGACACAGTAAATTTGTATAGATAGGACAAGTGTAAACTTCTTAATTGCAAATTTTTAAAAAGCCATTGTTATGATCATATAACTTAAGAGAAGTGAAATTCAAGAGAAAACATATTGGTAAAGTTATAAATCCACCTCCAAAAATTATTAACATATGAGTAAAATGAGAATTAAAAATAATAATTTTTCTAGCCAAGGCATGGTGTCGTATTCCTTTAATCCCAGCACTTATGAGGCAGAGGTAGTTGGAAGACTGTGAGTTCAAGGCCAGCCTGGGACTATAGAGTGAGTTCCAAGTTAGCCTGAGCTACAGTGATACTATACCTTAAAAATAAAATAATTTTTATTATTATTATTATTATTATTATTATTATATCATGGTGATGCACATGGGTCAACTGAACACTTGAGATACTAAAGTAAAAAGATCAGGAGTTAAGACCATCCTGGGCTACATAGTGACATCCTTTCTCCAAAACAAAAAGAAAAAAAATTTTTTTAAATGATACTTTATATAGCAGCTATAAAGAATACACCAAAATACTGATCAAACCAGGAGCTAGATAGATGGTTCAGTTTGATAAACACAAGCATGGGATCCTGGATTTGAATGCCTAGCACCCACATAAAAAGGTAGGGTGGTCCAACATACACCTATAGTCCCAGTATTGGGGAGACAGTGACAGGAGTATTTCTGGTGTTTTCTGGCTGGCTAGTCTAGTCATATTGGTAATGCCCAGATTCAGAGAAAGACCCTGTCTCAAAAAATAAGGTGGATAAAAACTGAGGAAAATACCCAATGTTGATCTTGGGCCGCCACACACACTCATAAATATGTACCCCCCCACACACAAACAAATACACAAAATAAATAAATGAATGAATGAATAAGTAATGAATAATTGACCAAACTAGAGCTCAAGAGTGAACAAAGTAGCCTCATTTTGCCCAAACAGACACACATAATTACTGTTGCAGTTACTTTCTCATTGCTGGGACAAACACCTGCCCACAAGCAGCTTATGGGAGGAAAGAGTTAATTTCAAGTTTACAGACTCCAGGGTAAACATCATCGTGGTCGCAGAAGCTGGCTCACTTCCATAGATCCATAGCAGAGAAACTCCAGTAACAGACAGCAAACATGAACAGCCAGAGCTCAAACTGCTCTCTGAACACACCTTAGGGCTGGACTACAAGATCTGCCCCCAATGACCCAGTGACTCCTCCAGCAGGCTGCTGGAGACTTTTTTAAAATAAAATAAATCTTTATTATCCATATTTACATACACTGAATGAGCAAATAATGTGTTGGTGTCCCCAGTTCCCCCATTTCCCTCTTCCCTATCCCCAATCAGCTGGGTATCCTCCTCCATGGGCAAACTGGGTCAGTCCATGGGGTAGGGAGTTATGGATAGCCTAGAGTCAACCCGGTTCCACCCACCTTTGTATGTTCTTACTGAGGGGGGAGATGTCTCTGGATATTCTCCCCCTACCATGGCTCTTATACTCTTTCCGCCCCCTCTTCTGCTCAGTTCCCTGAGTCATGGTGGGTGAGTATTAAGGCTGCTTTATTGTTGAGGTCTTAGAGGCCTCTGCACCTCTGCTTTAGGTTGTGTTGAAGATCATTGGTGTCTGTCTGGCTCATTGTGGGTTGACTGATTGGCTGTGGTTATAGGTCTCTTGCTTATCCCATCACTTTCTGCGGGGTTCCATGTGGATCCTCCACAGTAGGTCTGGGGTGGCTCATCTCTTGCCAGGATGTCAGCTATCGGCCTTTGGCTCCTTGGTAGGGTTGGAAAGGCCACAGCTCTCTCGCTGCCTTCTGAAAAATATAAACGGAATCTCCATCAGAGAGTGAGATCAGTATAGGTTAACTGAGATACACATTTCTGAATTGGCTAGATTCTATTGTTAGTAGCCTCTTTGTAAATCACTTGTAAAGTGCATTTCTCTTTGGGTCCCAAGATTTTGGTTCCCAATGCTTTTCGCCCTGAGTCCCCAATTCCAATTAAGGGCTCCCCATCACTGAGTGGATTACTTGGCCGAATTAAAAGCTGTTGATTGCCTCCCCCAGGATTTGGCTCCTCCTCCGTTTCACAAATGTTCCTGTCATGTTTCACTGGAGACTTAAGTAGGAAGCTTAACCTTAATCAAAAATCCCTGAGGCTGTGAGAGCCGTGGTGGGGGAGAATATCCAGAGGCATGATGCCCCTGAGTAACAACATACTAGGGCCAGCAGAACCAGGCTGACTACTAGGCTATCCATGATCCCCTGCCCCAAGGACTGATCCAGACGGCCCACAGAGGAGGATATCCAGCTGATCAGGGATGGGGAAGAGGTGTATTGGGGAACTGGGGATAACAACTCATCATTTGCCCATTAAATAATGTCACTCATTATGGACAATAAAAAAAATCCCCGAGGCTATGAGAGACATACATTCATATTCAATCCACCATAATTACAAATTTATAAGCAAAACTTCCTTGATTCTTTAGAGGATAGTGGGCACAGGAGTCATGGGGACTTTTGTGGAGAGAGAACTAAACCAGTGAGCTTGGACTATGTGATCATCTTTGCTAGTTAACTCAGGAGATTTTGTTTGCAATGCTCTTCAGACCCTACCATTGTTTATGGACTAAGTCTTAATGGTTTAATATTTATCATCTCTCTGTTGCCAGACTGTACATTCCATTGGAATAAGTACACCATCTCATCCTTCCTCATAAGACGCAGCAACAAATCAAAGACTGGAAACCTAGTCAATGTACTAATAACTTCTGATGATTACTTGATTGAGAACTTCAAATCCAGAAAATTCCTAAAGGAATAAAAACCAGACATCTTTCACTAGTGTGATATTATATCTTATATCTTCCATCAACACTTCATTTTTGAATTTATGAAAAGAACTTCTCTACATTTGCGGAATTGGATGAAGATAAGAGAAAATAGTTGGTGAATGTAACATTCTTAAAGAAAATATGGTCAGCGTACAGATGTAGAAATCTCTACACATGACACAAAAGATTATTAGACCACATCAGTGCAATAGAAATAAATGAATAAATAATAAGCAAATAAATGGGTCTTTCAACACAACATCGAACTTCATAGAACCTCAAAAATGTTACAATGCATAGCTTTTATCCATTCATGTTCCACAGGCTTGTGAAATTGAATGGTAAAACTTTTGGACAGAAGAACTGTAGACATGGGAAACAAAAGTCTTTTCATGGCTAAAGAGATTGCTCAATGGTTAAGGCACTTGCCTGCAAAGCCTAATGACCTGGGTTTAATTCCTCAGTATCCATGTAAAGCTAGATGCACAGACTGGCACGTGCATCTGGAGTTTCTCTCTCTCCCACTCTCTTTCTCTACCCTTGCAAATAAATAATATTTTAAAAATAAAAAGTCTTTGCAGTAACCTTTGTAATCTGTGTTCCCTTTTAACATTTACTGGAGCTGTGTTTCCCCAGTGAGTTTTGTTTAAAGTATTAGTTTTGTGATGTATGTGCAGCATGAGGAAGGAGATACAAAATATTCCAATGTCAATTAAAATAGTAGATAAACTAAAAAAAAATTAAACAGGTTTCCCCTTATGCTTATGTTTGAAACAGTGTCTCCTGTAGCCCAGTTTGGCCTTGAATTCACTGTGTAGCTGAGCCTGGTTGTAAGAGTTTTGTTGTCAACTTGACCTTTCAAGTAATCTTGGGTGGGTCTCTGAGGATGTTCACAGGAAGGAAGCCTCTCAGTAGGGGGCAGGATGTAAGGAAGCTCAAAGGAGCTAGAAGTAAACATCCTTTCCTGTGTGCGCAGTGCAGGAAGGAAATTCCAGAGACTCAGGAAGCCATTAAGTCTGGGGTAGAATTGCAAGACCCCACCCTAGGGCTATATAAAGGTGAAAGAATTCTCTCCTTGTGCCCCTGCCTGTTCCCTCTTCTCTGTGTGTGGTGTAGGTGATGGGTTTCTCTCTCTGCTTGGACCTGTTAAAGAGGACCAGCCTCTTTCACTTTTATGGGACTTCCCCTGGATCTATAGCTTGAATAAATCATTTCCTCCCACAAACTGTGCCTGGTTGAAGATTCATCCCAGCGGGCGTGTGGCTGACTACGACACTGGTCTTTGCTCTTCTGCCTCCATCTCCCAAGTCCTAAGATTACAGTCCCCAGCATTACACCTGACTCAGATATCTTAAGGACGGGACTTCCCAAAGCTTGCATATACTGATGAGCATGATGACTCCTAGGGAAAGATTAGTAAATAACATGTACATTTCCAAAAACTTACTATATTAAGAAGCATTTTCCCCAATGATTTTTATTTGTGAAGAAAAAAAATATTTGTAGGATTTAGAGAATCAAAATAGCATAAATAGTTCAAACGTGCAATGATAATTTGTTAGATGCTTGTGGGTGTTCAGTCCAACCAAATGGTTTGAATCCATTTGTTAAGTAGCTGTATCTATATTATCATAAGCCTTTAGCATTTCCAAGTATCTAGACATGTGGCGTTGTTTAAATAAAATGACTTAGCTAATAGTCGGAATTTGTCACTTCAGGAACAGACACTGTGTTTGTGATCGCCTGGTAGAACCTGACCAGCCTCTCTCCAGGCACTGTCCTGTTACCTTCCACTTGCAATCTCGAGCTCTGCCATGACTTAAAACTCTCTGACTCTTAAGAATGTGTCAAGTGCTGGAGAGATGGTTCAGCGGTTAAGGTACTTGCCTCTAGTGCCTAAGGCCCCGGGTTCAATTCCCTAGTACCCACATAAGCCCCCTGGTGCTCATGTTCTCTCTCTCTCTCTCTCTCTCTCTCTCTCTCTCTCTCTCTCTCTCTCTCTCTCTCTCTCTCTCTCCTGTGTGTGTGCTTGAAAATGAATAAATAAAATATTTTTTAAAAAAAGAATGTGTAGAGATTCTAATTCAACAGTGTTGGGAGAAAAGGACCCCCAAACTTTCCGAGGCCTAAATAGAGTAATTTAAACTCTATGAGTTCTCATGCTAAGCTGGACTGTAATGGAATCCTTCCTTTTGTCTGTCATTGCCCTGCTGGAGTGGATAGGTATCACATGAAGTCTCTCCAGGAAAAGCCATCCAACAATAATGGTAAGTACCATACATGAAGACATTTCCTAACTGAACCAAATCTCGGTCATCCTGTATCCCCATCACAATCTGCTGAGCTCACCGCTCTCCTCCTAGTGGTGACTGGGGTCTTCAGGATCTTCCCACCATCTTGGACACCTTCCACTCCTGTACTAGGGAGACAGAGTAAGAAACGTGCACCAGACACTACATGACTGTCCAGAAGTGACTTACATGTTTCTAGCTACCATTTCATTGACTGGCATAAGTCACATAATCTTACCTAGATCTAAGGGGAATGGAGAACATGGTGACCCTCTGTTCCCAGGGAAAGAAGGGAGCAGCTTCCTGAATAATGGGGAACATGCCTTGTCTCTGTCACACTATTCGGAATCTCGCTATAACTGCCAGATTCTGAGACAAACACTGTCCCTGGGAGCAAAATTAGTACCACAAACTTTAGAGAGATTTGAAAACCTCTCATTTCAGGCCGTGAGATCAGGAAGATCTGGGATATCATAGCTTTTTCTTCCATTTGAGAAAGTTTTCAGATTTTATCTATGGTGGTTTTGAATTAGTCTGTAAACTTGATTCTTTTTAAAATAATGTGTCGTTGGGAAACTTTGTTTTGGTTCTTCTCAAACAAACTTCAGAATGAATTGTTGCACAGGGTTGTATTTAAGCATTCTGACTAAGGGAGGCCAGGGAAAGCAGAGAGGGAGGGGAATAATTAGAATAAAGTAAAATGACAGATCCATATAAAATATGTCATATGAAACAGGTTACCTCGATTACTAACATGCAAAGAACACATTAAAATAACAATAGGGGCAGGAGAAATGGCTCAGCTGTTAAAGGCACTTGCTTGCAAAGCCTGACAGCCTGGTACTCACATAAAACTAGATGCCCAAGGTGGCACATGCACCTGGAATTCATTTGCAGTATCTAGAGGCCCTGGTATGCCCATTCTCTCTCTCTGTCTCTCTCTCTCCTTCTTTCTGTCTCTATTTCAATTAAATAAATAAGAAAAACGATAAGAATAAGGAGAATAAAAACCAACACTCTGATAGGAGTTGACATAGAAGATGAGGCTGATCATGACGCAGCTCTCTGTCCTTTCCTTTAGTGATCACTCACCACAGGCCCATCCTGTGCCTTCAGCTCAGCTCATTCCTATCTCTGGGACTCTTGTCACTCTGGTTTTGAAGGTTCCATGGGACCACAAGCCCTTCCCAGAAGCCCTGCCTGTGATGGCTCTGTGCTAATAAAGGGAGTGGGGCTGGAGGGGACAGGAGGTGACAGAGGACCAGGATGAAGCAATTGTGTAGCTGCAGAGAAGAGATTTGGGCACTTCTCGAATGAAAAGGAAGATGGTGAAGGAAACCTGAGTCTTTGATGCTGTGGGACTTTGTACAAGTGACCTCATCTCCCTCACTCTCTGTTTCCTTACCCATAAAATAGACAGCAGGGCTGTGATGGGGATTAAATCAGAAAAGCCTGCAGAACACTCCGTTCAGAGCCTGAACCAGGGTGAGTGGTAAGCGCACAGAGTGTGGTCGATGGAGGACAAACGAGAGTCCGTGAAACGTGATCCGTGGGAGTAGCTGAGGTAAGGGATGAACCCCATCCAAGAACAAAGTCAGGGAGGGATGACTAAGACCTCGAAGGAACAGAATGTGGAGAAACCACAGGAGATAACTGGGTGAAGTCTGGCCTGGGATGCGACCAGACAGACAACAGGGGGAGAAGCAGGAACAGGGCTGCCAGCACAGAGCTTGGCTGAGCTGTGTGCTCCCCCCACACCTTGCTGCTGACAGGGGCTTCTCTGGGCTCCAGCATCCCCACCAGGACTTGAGCCCACACTGCCCAGGCATCAGGTACAATGCAGCCAAAGGAGGGAAGGGCAGACCTAGTGAGGAAGGATGGGGCTGGGAAGATGGCTCAGCAGGTAAGAGTGCTTGTCACTTAAGCATCAGGGACTGGGCACCTAAAAACTATACTAAATATATGTCTTTACATATTGTTTTATTTTTTATGAGAGAGAGAGAAACAGTCATGCAGGGCCTCTTGCTGCTGCAAATGAATCCAGACACATGTGCAACTCTGTGTATCTGGCTTTATGTAAGTACTGGGGAATTGAACCCAGGCCCACAGGCTTTGCAAGCAAGTGCCTTGAACCGCTGAGCCATCTCCTAGAAGCTTAAGTCCCAAATGACTGTCACAGAACTACATTTAGTTAACATAATTAAATGAAAATGACTGTACTGGTAATATCCACTATTAAACCACTGCACTATAAAAGACAGTGGTGTTTACCCGATGGGTTATTATTTAGCAGTTTGAGTGATTTGAAAGCACAAACAACCCATTTTCCTTAAAACAGTGGTAGATATTTGTTGTATGGCAAATTTCCTCGGCATTGAAAGCTTTACTAGAAACAGCTGGATCAACTCACAAGAGACAGTGTGGGGAGGATCATAAGATTGAGGTGCCCGCTGAGCCAGCTGTATGCCTCATGCCCTCAGGGGGCACTGGGGGATATAGGAAACTGGGGTATATAGGGGGCAGTGAGCTCCATGGAGGTGGTTTCTTTGGAGTCTCTGTGCTCTGTAAGTAAGCCTTCACCCTGAGGCTGAGAGAGAAGCATCCCCAGAGATAATCCTAAAATAGTGAACCCCACTGAAGAATTGCTTTGGGGACTCATGCTCTGTGCATCCATAGGGATAATCCTGGTGGCATGAACCCCCCTGAGGTGCTTGCTGATCTGGGTCTCCATGCTTCTGGAAGGGAGCAAGAAGCCTCTAAAGGCAGCCGCAGAGAACTTAGCTGGGGTTCTGCTGCTCTGGGGTCCACATGCTCTCTAAGTAAGCCTTCCCATGAGGGAGGGAGGGGCATCTCAGGAATAATTGTGGCACAGGAAGTCATCAAAATGATGCTTTGGGGGTCCCCCGCTCCTATAAATAACCCCTCACCCTGCTCCTTAAGAAACCCCTAATAAACTCATTGGCTCCCCAAACTGGGATTGGTGTAATCGTCCTTTGTTTAGACAACTGTGACCTATCTGAGGGGAAGACGTGGGCTTGGGCCCCCCAGGAAAAGTCTTTCATGCAACAAAATTATTCCATTGCAATCTTTCATCATCAAGCCAATCTTAAAGGCTATGAACTAATCTCTGACATTCTGGATCTGAGAAGAGAAAACATATTAAGACGTCTCCACTGCTCAGGAGACATCGGCAATGGGGGACAAACTTGCCCTTGCATCAGGCAATGCTGATGAAATGCTTGTTTCAATCTTTGATTTAGAACTCTGGGGCTGTAGAGATGGCTCAGTACTTAAAGACACTTGTTTGCAAAGCCTGTGGGCCTGGGTTTCAATTCTCCAGCACCCACGTAAAGCTAGACCCAAAGCAAAAGACACTGGTGTACTACACACGCACAAATAAAAATTTTCAAAAGGAATCCTGAGATTCCAGGTGTATATGTTACCCATTGATAATGCAATGATTCACCCTCAGCTGTTAAAAACTTACATGGGCTATTGTATCAAATACTTAGAGATCATCATTTTTTTCTCTCTGTGTGTGTTCATGTGTATGCGTATTTGCCAACGACTTCAGGTGTTGTTCCTCTCAGGTGCTGTCCACCTGCTCTCTCATTGGCATGGAGCACACCAAGCAGACTGATCCGTGAGTCCCAACTACGTGCCTGTCTGCACCTCCCAGGGCCAGATCTGCAAGTGCATGCTGCTCCATCCACCTTGTGATGTGAGTTCTGGCAAGTGATCTCAGGCCTTCATGCTTGCAAAGCAAGCACTTTACAACTGAGCCGTCTCTCTGAAAGCAGAGGATAGCATGTTAGTCATGGGGGTCTGAACAGGCACACTTGGAAAAATAATGCCCTCAGAGAGGGCATAGAGGAAGAAGCTACACAATGCAACACAGACTCCAGAGGGGGGCATCAGCCCCTGGGGAAGAGTGAGCATATACAGGTGTGGAGCAGTAACCCCATGGAAGTCAAGCCTGCCCAGAATAAAGGAATACAACCGGTCTAGGAAGCTGAGTTCATCCCATGGCTAGAACAAGGTTGTGCCATGTGGGAGCGATATGACCTCACTGGTAGGTCTAGATGTCTCTAGTCTGGTGGCAAAGTCAACATTTGTATACGATTTCATTGGAAAGCCTTGAATCTTGGCCTCTAAGTCTATGGAGTCCTCCTGAGACTTGAAGACATTCTCCTTATCAGTGTTTCCAGGCTGGTGAACATTTTGGGGAGTCCAGGTCCTTTTTCAATCTTTCTACAAGTCTGATTCAATCCATCTGGCTCTAATTAGTTGACAATTAACCTGCCAAGCGCCGTCTCGGAAGAACTGCAGTGTCCAAGCATCTCTGAGCCATCATCCTGCGAGAAGTAGATCACAGAAGAGGATGAAGCCAGGCAAGTGTCAGGGAGAGCGGTGTCGCTGGGGGCTGGAGGCATCCAGAGGCTCCGTGGACTGGTCTGGAAGGAAGCCAGAAGCTAGCCTTCTTTCCAGCCACCCCCATGTTGAACAATGCCTTCCACATGATGGATGCTTAATAACTACGTGCTGATTGAAAGGGGGGCAGCGAGGAGTAATATACTTCTCTATAAATCACCAATCATGACGTCTTTGAGATTTCAGTTAGTGGAAGCATTTGTCAAACATCATTCCAAGGTTTCAGGGCCCCTTGTGTCCCAGGAAATAAATGGGCCTCCATGAACAACGAACAATCCGCTAGGGGAGCCAAGATGCACCAAGAGTCCCAGGCACTTGCCAAGCAACTGGGAAGTTTGCAGAGTGATGGTCCAAAGTCCTTCCTGTAGTAAAAAGCTAAAGAAAGGGGGGGGGGTGCGCAAAAGTCTTGGCAAGTGATGTTTCTCTTAGTCCTCTGACTGGTCTCGTCTGTCTCCAGCATCTAGTTTCCATATATATACTACCTCTTAAATGCGAAGGGACTGTGGGTGTGCCAGGATAAACATGAGACCAGCAGGACATTTGGTGGTTGGACATTGACTTATTTGCTCACCTTTAAAACAATTATTTATTTGCAAGCATAGAGAGGGAGAGAGAAAATGGCATATCATGGCCTCTTGCCACTGCAAATGAACTCCAGACACATGTATCACTTTTCACATCTGGATTTACGTGAGTGCTGGTGACCTGAACCCATAATGGCAGGTTTTGCAAACAAGTGCCTTTAACTGCTGAGCCATCTCTTCAGCCCAGCTTGCTCGCCTTTTTTTAAAGTTGTTTGGCCGTTTCTCAGACCTGGCCTTCGGTTATATGGACCGCATCCTCAGAGGGTATAGCGTTTTCTGTCTCTTGTTGAGATTGACAGATATGTCTCTAATGTCTCTAATATCACCAAAGCTTTTGGCCCTTTTAGAAGCAACTACCCTCTGTGGATGGTTCCTCCGTCTGGGTCCCTCTTCCTTATGCTCTGGGACTGTGCTCAGGCTTCTACCTTCCACCTTGCCTTTCCTTACATGATGCCATACATACAAAATGACCAACATGTCTGGAGTTTGTGTGCAGTGGCAAGAGACCCTGACATGCATCACATACACTCTCTTTCTCTCTCTCTTTCTCTCTATCTCTTTCTCTCTCTCTCCTTTTCTTTCTTATAAATAAAACAATATTTTTTAACAAAAAGTATTTACAGAGCATGTCGAGGTGTGTGGAGAAAGACTGGAGTCCAGAAGATGAGGAATTTGATAACTAAATACACTTATAATCCCCATGTCCTGTCACCAAGATGGAGAGGATCTGTCTCAGGAAATATAGGTAAAATATTCACATCTTCATGAAGGAGGCTATGTCTAGGAAACCTCTTCTTTTCCTTTGTGAGTCCACAATCACCTGAAAGGCTTTTTAAAAACACTCTGCATGCTTTGTTCATGCTGTAGCCTTTTGTGAAGTCAAAACCCCTTTGAACAGAGAGCGTAGTTTACTCATCCGTAGCTTGCCCAATTTCTAGGATACAATGCTAGTATCCAGCTGAATGAAAAATGAGCAGAAAAGGAAACTAGAAATCCAAGAGGTACTTAGTCCAAGTACTGTGGATGGTTGTTGAATGAATTTCCCTTAATCATCACTTTTTTATATAAAAAATACTTTTTTAAACTAAATTTCTTTGTTTCCATAAGTCCTTTTATTTACAGGTAAGCTTCCAAACGACACTATGACTAAGCAAAATACTGGTATTTAAAAGTATAAATATCCCCAAATGAAAAATGTGGCCACTTTATGAAACTTAGTCCAATGTACCCAACAGGTTATTGTGTTTTGGCTTCCAGGATATTTTCTGTTGATTGATGCTTCCAAAATCAGATGTTTCTCATCAGCCTGAAGAGAGATTCCAGAAGGTGGACATGTTCTAAGTGCAATGAAAAATGTCAACATTTTTGTTTCAAGTTATGATTAAAATGGGTATAACCTCATATTTTAAAAACTTAGGAATGCCCTTGATGTGGCGAAAAGGCAAAAAAAAAGAAAGGTAAGCTTCCAGAATGATACTTTAATTTCTCAGATGAACTTGACAGCTCAAAATGAGCATGGGCTGAAGTCCATGAAACCACACAGAAGTGCCCTATGCTCAGGAGCTGGCCAACTTCACAGAGGAGGTTTGTTCAACCACGTGCCATCCAAGAAACGATGGCTCTGAGCATTACAGCCCCACCTCAGATACTGTCCTCGGACTTCACCCGAGGCTGTCACTCACTGCTACTGACCTAAAAGACAAGGAACGCTTCATGGAGGTTGCTGTCCCTTCCTCTTTCACAACCTCATGTCCCTTGGGACTCAATATTCCACAAGTCTCGGCGGTGAAATGTAGATGATCTCATGGTGTGATGATGTCATGCTCATCTCTCATTGTTGTTGGGAGTGAGTGAGAATAGAGTCATGGAAGCACATGGACCTACACGTTTTAGAACCAGAAGTTAAGATAATTCTTCATGTAGGAGCCCAGAGCAATTCTGAAGAAGAGAAACGTAATGGCAATCTACCTCCTTGGCTTCCGTGGAATGGAGATAAAAGAAGCATCCTCTGAGGATGTGGTGAGTGGCCTCGTACTGTGTCACTTTAGCTAAGACCCACTTTATTTCTCAGAATCTCCATCCCTTCGATAGTGCCAGATTAGGGTTGGCCAAAAAGGAATTTTCCTAAATGTTGGAAGGCATGCTCTGAGGGTCAGTCAAGGGCACGAGGCACTTGCTGGGTGTTGTCGTAGCTCTCCTGGCTCATCTCACTGCTGTGGGACTCTGTAGCATGCACAGTTCCCAGTTTCTACCAGAACACTTCCTTCAGCTTCTGAAAGTCCAAGCCAGTCTGTCCTCGAGGGATCTTGCTTAACCTCCTGGGCTCCACATAGTCTCCCCTCTTCCATTTTGTCACTGGCTTTTCTTCAGGACAGCAAGCCCTACAGACCCCCAGCAGCTGCAGAGCCCACCCCAGCTTCCCCCCCAGCACACAGAATTCTTTACCAGGGTCCACCATTGTGTATAGTCTAATCGTTATCATGAACCTCTCTTTTGAATTCTGAGTCCCTGATTAAACCTAACTGATACAGTAAAATTCCTTCCTCTCTTAACTCTCCCCGTAACTGTAGATGAAGGATGAAAGAAAACTCCTAAGGAAATGTATACTACCATCCTCTGTCACAGGGTAACGGAAGAGCTGGGGTTCCCAGAAAGTTGGGGTTCCCAGCTAATTCCAATGCCCCTTAAATCTTAAGTGTACCCAGATTCTTGTTCTATAAAATTAAAGAATTAAAATTATAGACCACCAAAGGATAAAGTATAGTGGGAGACTTAATTTAAAAAGAAATGAGAAGTTACAGAGATCTCCAGCCACTAGTGAGGACAGAGCACGTGGGGGAGGTTTTAGCCACATCTCTATAAAATCTGTGCTGGCCAGCCCAGCAAGGGAAAGAAGGGAAGCTATAAGAAGTCTCCCAACATGAAAAGGTTCACATGGGAAAGAATCTGAATTTTAGAACCCTTACCTAGGCCTGGAGATTCGATTGTCTCTCTGCTGGGTAGCCATGAGGGAAAAAAGAAAGAGACTTCCTTCACTAGGTGATAATACCTCTGGCCCAGGTGAGCCAGAGAGACAGCTGGTTGGTCTATCTTTGACCAATCAGTTTCAGGATTATGTTTGAACTCTAGTTAGACACACCTCCCACTCCAGGGGAGGGGGTCAGGCAAGAGATAAGTGGAGCCTGTCTGAAAGTACAAGTTCAAGGATGTTCCTGGTCACCTTTGGGCCCCAGTCACCCTCACCTTTCACAACAGGTAGAAGAAACTTCCCACCATATTCACATTGTGGGAGTTTAGGAGAGAGACTCCACACAACGTTGCCATGCTCCTCCTTGACCCCTCCCCAATCGGAGCTTTACCCTGCCTCCTGTAGGATGAAAATGAGTATTCTAGTTTGATTTTCTTCTTAGAACATATATGTACTTGTTTCTGGAGATTGTTTTTTCAGTTCCGTGCCCCAATACCCTAACAGCAGTTAGGGTTATTTCTTCATGGGGGGAATTGTGACAGTGAATCATACCATTCAGGCAAGTTCCACAGATCCCATGCCTGACACCCTCCCCTGAGTGGGAGGTGTCTCTAATTAGAGTTCAAACCTAATCCTTAAACTGATTGGTCAGGTATGGACTCTGACTTACCTCGCCCAGGTCATAAAAGTCACTGAAACAAAATCCAGCCTTCTCTCCCCAATATGGCTTCCTAGAAGGACCTCTGAATCTCCAGGGCTGGGGTAAGGTCACCCCCCACCACAGCCTATTAGCTGTGGTTAGGAGGGGCTCAGGATTCTTTCCCACATGAACCTAATTTTTCCTCATGATGGGAGCCCTCTCTTATCTTTCTTCGGATTGCTTAGCTGAGCAGTACAGATTTTAGCTAAAACCTCTCCCATATGTTCTCTCCACACTGGTGGCTAGAGATCTCTGTAACCTCCCATTTTCTTTTGAATAAAGTCTTCCATTATACCTTATCCTCTGGTGGTCTATAATTTTAATTCTTTAATTTTATAGACAAGAATTCAGGTACTCCTTAAATTCTGAGGTACATTGGAATTAGCTGGGTACTTTTTAAATTCTAATCCCCAGCTTCCCTGTTATATTATGGCTCAGGGGTGCTTGGTCCTAGTACTTCGTGCACACTAAAAGTTACAAGGGAACAGGACCAGTGACTAAATCATGTAAAAAGAAATGCTTTGAAGCCAGATGTTTAAACTGAAACCTGAAATGTTCACTGTTCTGAGATTCAAGGAGGCAATTCTCAATTCCTTGAACAGCAGATGAGACCAGAGAGGACCCCAGTTACCCTCCAAATTTCTAAAGCTTCTGAACTCCCAAATCCCACATGGCCAGAGTAGAAAGGGTCTTTCCTACATTAAGACATGCACCACCACATTCTGGTGACATTCTCTGTGGCCCTTCTTAGTAGCTCTAAACCAACAATGTCCATAGTGCATGCTGGAAGTTGGTGCATCTACTAAGTTGCTGAAGCAACAAGATCCCAAGTGATTCAAAGTCTTCTGTCGAAATGTTCTGGGAGAGTGATCTTTATAGCAGCAAAAATACATTTGAACTATCAATCACAGCTTCAGTGGTTCGGTCTTGCTTCAGAGTAACGCAGCTGAACAATAATTGTTCAACCTCCTGAAAGTCTGGATGGGCTGAGGGAACTGTAGGCTTATGTGCCTTTCAGTGGTTGAAGGAACAATGCTTCCTACAAAATTCGTGCTGAAATTTAATATTTAATGCACCAGTATTAAGAGATGTGGCTTTTGAGAGGGAATTGTCATGTGAGCTCTGCCTTTATAAATAGGATTAGACCTTTATAAAAGAACCACAGTTGAAGAGAACAACCTCTTGCCCTTCCAACAAGTGAGGACAGAGCCCTTTTTCCCTCTGCAGGAGATATCGGGTGCCATCTTGAAAGCAGAGAGGATCCCTTACCAGATCTGAACCTCCTGGCAGCTTGATCTGGGCCAGCCAGACCCAGAACTGTAAGAAGTAAGTTTCTGTTCTTTGGAAATGACCAGTCTCAGGTATATTTTATAGAAGCACAGAGAAGCCGACACACACCTTAATTACCGATGGTGTAAGTACTTGAGGTATTCACCCTATGTACCTCATGTGAACATCACAATTGTCCTTCCAGATGGTGAAAGGATATTTTACAGACGACAAAAGTAGAGCCTCGGGTCTGGTGTGACTTTCCATGGTCATGTAGACAAAAAACAGAGTCTGAGCAAAAATCCAAATATTCTGAGACTCCACCCAAGGATTTCCACAATGTCACACTGACTTTAGTAAGTTGTGACACATAAGTTCCATGTTACAAACAGACCAGGTGATTTCTACTTCCCCAAGCACAACTAATCACATCTGCCATGCATCCCTAATTCTTTACGCTGTTGTCACATGAGGATGAACCAGGAAATGGATTCTACTTGTTAGATATATCAAAACTCATCACTTTCCTTAAATGCATCACTGTTCTATACAACAAACAAACAACAACAAAATAAACAATGTCTAATGAAGGCAAAAGATCTCTTCCCCTACCCACTCTCTACAAAAGACACAGAATTTAAAAATAAGTAAACATTTCCTTCTATTAAAAAATACAGAGCCCTCTGTATCTACCCTTCGCTTTCCAAAAATAAGTTGCAAAACCCATGTAAACAAGCCTCTGCTCCTTTGTTTTATAAATGAGAGCCTTGGGCTGGAGAAATGGCTCAGCGGTTAAGGCACTTGCCTCCAGTGCCTAAGGCCCTGGGTTCAATTCCCCAGGACCCACATAAGCCAGACCCACAAGGTGGTGGCCCTGTGTTCTCTCTCTCACTCTCTCTCTCTCTCTTTTTCTCTCTCTCTCTCTCTACTAGAAAATGAATAAATAAAATATTTTTTAAAAATGAGAGCCTTAAAGTGGCTATTTTCTGTATAAGCCAGGGTTCTCCAGGGAAAATGAACTCTACCAGAGATGTATAGAGAGACTTATTATAGTCTCACACTATTATGGAGCCTGAGAAGCCCCCAGATATTCCACATATAAGCTGGAGATACAGGATCACCTGTGATGTGCTGTGGTCTGAACCTGAAGCCCTGAGAACCAGTGGTGTAGGTACTGAAGTCTGAGAGCTGAAAAACTGAGAGCACCAATGTCCATGCTTGATGTCTCAGTTCACAAAGAGAACATGCCCTCCATCACCTTTCTCTCCCCTTTGAAGAGCCCTGTGTCCAATTGGATGAGCCTGTTCTCATTGGTGAGAAAGAATCTTCTTTGCTCCATCTACTGACTCAAATGCTAATCTCTTCTGGAAGCCTCCCCTTAGCCTCACCCAGAATTCATGATTTCACAGTTATCTCAGCACCTTGAACCCAGTCAAGTTGAGATATGCAATTCACAATCATGTTCCCAAATGCCCTTCATGGACCGAACATTTTTAATTGGCAGAAAATGCTTGAGGAAAAGTGTGATGTCATGGGTAAAGGAATAAAGAGGGTCCAAAGGTTCAGGTCAGAGTAGGATTGCCTTTTCCTGGCTATGTGATGTTGGGCAACTCAGAGTTGAAAATGCAGACCTTGCTTGCATTCTTCCCCATTAGTGTGAGATGGACGAGAAAAATTCATACCCCAAAGCCTGTCTAATAAGTAGAAACTACAGAGTGTAAGTCCAGACTAATCTTTCTCTCGTCAATACTTATACTTAACAGGTAATTATTCAGATTTAAAATATAAAACTTTAAGGCTGGAGAGATGGTTCAGCAGTTAAGATGCTTGCTTGCAATGCCTGATGACACAAGTTTGATTCCCCAGTACCACCACAAAGGATGCATGGATCTGAAGTTTGCTTGTAGAGGCAGGAGGCCCTGGCACACTCATTCTCAATCTCTGTCTCAAATAAATATTTTTAAATTATATGTATATATATATACATTAATATATATTATATATATTTAAAACAATCACCCCTGAACAACATATTTATTTGACACTTGACAACAAATAGACTTTTAATCATTCTTCATCATAAAATGTTCACTGATGGAAAGAAAGGCTGCCTCCATTTCAGATCTGCAGATATAATTTCTTTTGATGACTCCTGCTTGGTACTTCTTATAAAAAAATGAATTTGAAGTGTTGTTTATAAAAAAGAAATTCACTGAGGGAAAGCATTTATGAATACCATCTGTGCTATTAACAAATCATAAGATTTCAAACTTCCACAGTGTGTGGCACAGTCCCAGGATCCAGCACTCCGCCTGTGACACACAAATGCCTGCAATCCTAAGTAGAATTTTTCCTTGCCTACACAACAGAGACAACTAACTAGATGTTTCAAAGTGCTCGTTCAGGGCTGGGACCAAATCACAGTGTTAGAGTACCTGCCTAGCATGCATGAGACCCTGAGTTCAAGGTTCCATTGCAGCCATTTCTAGTATGCTATAACTTATCCACTTCTGTAGGACTATACCCCCCATATCCTCTACTTTGTGTGTCTATTATGTATGTATGTGTGTGAGAGCTCAAGCACACAAATGCCATGTCATGCTGGTGGAGGTCAAAGGACAGCCTCAGGTGTCAGTCCTTGCCTCCCGCCTTTCTCAAGGCAAGGTCTTATTTTCATGGCTAGCTGGACCTCAAGCTTCCAGGATACTGTTTCCACTTAGCATATTCTCTTGAGATACTTTTTAAGTCACTGAGTCATGTGATAAATTATTTTGAATATATCTTTGCTCCTGTTTAAACTAGAATAATATTGATCACACCATAAAAAGTACTACTAATATTACTAGTCATAGCCATATTATATAAAGAGTCATTTTGACCTTTGGCCTCTGTGATGGTTAAGTTTTGTTGTCAACTTGACCTTTCAAGTAATCTTGGGTGGGTCTCTGAGGATGTTCACAGGAAGGCAGCCTCTCAGTAGGGGGAAGGATGTAAAGAAGCGCAAAGAAGCTAGGAGCAAACATCCTTTCCTGTGTGGGCAGTGCAGGAAGGAAATTCCAGAGACTCCGGAAGCCGTTAAGTCTGGGGAAGGGTTGTAAGACTGCACCCTAAGCCTATATAAAGGAGAAGAAATGCTCCTTGGCCCTCCTGCCTGTTTGCTTTTCTGTGTGTGGTACTGGTGATGGCTTTCTCTCTCTGCTCAGATCTGTGAAAGAGGACCAGCCTCTTTCACTTTTATGGGATGTCCCCTGGATCTGTAGCTTGAATAAACTGTTTCCTCTCATAAACTGTGCCTGGTTTGGAGATTCATCCCAGTGGCGTGTGGCTGACCCTCAAAAGTTGAAACAGCAGTCTATGTCATACAAGTTAGGTAGACCTAATCCAAAAATCCCAAATCTGAAATGTTCCATAAACTGAGAAGATTTAAGTGCCAGCATGACATTCCAAAGGGAAAGTGCCATACTTTAACCTATGTGGAAGATCCCAGTCAAAAGGCAAGCCTACTGAACATATTGTAAAGAATCACCTTATACTTACCTGGCAGGGGAGACACCATGATCACGAAGGTGGTTCTCTCAGGGCGAGGCTGATCCATTGCACCCCAGACGTGCTGACCCCTGCGATTTCCCCAAATGCGGGAAACTCGACTGCAAAATTTGCGGTAGTGGGGGACTGCGTTCGCGCTCTCCCCTGTTAAGAAAAAAAAAAAGATAAAAGAAAGAATCACCTTCATGCTATGTACATGCAAAACAAGGTTGTGTCAAGGCTTGGGTCCCTTCCTCAGAACTGCAAACCTGAAAATGTTCCAAACTTTGAAAAAAATTCAAATTTCAAACCACTTTCTCTCCCAAATATTTCAGATAATATTCAACCTGTATTTGGTTTGGAGATTATACAATATTATGTAATTTTATACATGTAACTATGTAAGTATGAAAGTTATGTATATGTGTGTGTGTTAAGAGATAAGTTTAACTGAATATTATAGCAATGAAATGGGACTTTTTCAAAATTTCTATGCTTTGTTTTTAAGTTGAAAACATTTTAGATTTTTACTTTTATATCCTTGCTTTGGCTTAGACATTGGTTAAGTATGTCACCAAGAAGGTTCATGTGTTGAAGGTTGGGTTTTCAAAGTGATGTGTTAGGTGATGATGTAGACTTCAGGTATCGAGGTTGTCCCTCAAAGCGATCGAAGCATAATTTGTGCATCCCTTTTCCTAAGAGGGTTGCCTCAAGACCCTGTGGCAATCCTGTGCCTGTGTCCACCCCAACTCTCTGGCTTCCTGTTCTATGACTTCTCCCTCCTCCCCCCCCCACACCCTCTGTGGTAGTTTGAATAATGTCCCCCAATAGAATTTATTATAATTGTGTTTATTAAATTGTTAATTGTCTCCAGCCACTTCTGGCTGGAGGAGGTGTGTCACCTTGGCCAGATCCTAGGGTTCAGCCCTAAGGTATTTCTGGGGTGGGTCTGGAATTCTAGCTTTACATATGAAAAAACCAGTCTGAGCTCAAGACTGGAGCTCCTCTTGTTTTGCTAGTTTTGGAGTCTGCTTGCTTGCTTGAGGTGCTGATGATGGTTGTCTCTGTCTCTGCTTGGATCTGTGAAAGGGGGTCAGCCTCTTTTCCTTAACTTCCCCTGGATCTGTTAGTTTCAATAAATACTTTCCTCCCCCAAATTGTACCTGGTTTGGAGATTCATCCCAGCAATGTATGGCTGACTACAACACCCTCCATGGATTCCATCACTACCATCCTCCTTGAGGTGACACTGTCGGGACCAGAGGGGACAGTTGTTAGCAAAACTAACATCATGATGTTTGAAATTTAATTCTCCAAAACCGTAAGATAGATTCCTTTCCTTAATAAATTAAGGCTTCCTCAAGTACTTCATGTAATAACAACAACAAAAAAAAACCTAACACAATCTTCCTGTGTTCCCAACGAAGTAGACACAGTCATCATCCTCCACATCACTTTTCTGGAAATATTAATATTTAAATACTAGAAACATATCAGTGTATTCTGGAAGAGTTTCTTTCAGGCAAATGAAATTCAATGTAATGAAGATCATTATGCCACTTATACACAGAATCATGCCATTGTTTTGATGATCCTATATTTACTTTTTTATAAATTATATCTTTATTATCCATATTTAGATACACTGAATGAGCGAATAATGTGTTGAAGTCCCCAATTCCCCATACGGACAGCACAAATTTTTAAAACTGTAAGAATTAAATTTTTTTTTAAATTGAATTTTCCCAGGACTGGAGAGATTGCTCGGTGGTTAAGGCACTTGCCTGAAAAACCTAAAACCCCTAGTTTGATTCCTCAGTACCATGTAAAGTCAAGTCAGATGCACAAAGTGGTATATGCATCTGGAGTTTGCTTGCAGCAGATAGAGGCCCTGAAATGCCCATTTTCATTCTCTATCTCCCCTCCCTCCCCTTGCAAATAAATAAAAAAAAATTTTAATAAAAAATAAATGACTAAATTACCACAAGGAAATCGACATTTGACACTGTCATGTGTTCACCAGATTTGTCCCCAGCACTCATCACCCTGATTTGTTTTGAAGGAAAAAAAAATTAATGACATATTTATCAATTGACAAAACTGATGTGATCTTTAATGATAATCCCACAAAGTACTCTATGAACTCCCAAACTGACAGCCGTGGGTTAGAAAAGGTCATAATAATGAGTCACTTTGTCAAAGGTTCTGTTGTAGCTGAATTTTGTTTGTCAAGAGCAGCAGAGAGTGGGGAGAGACACCACTTCCCTTTGGTTGTCCTGGGATTGGCCACCTCGTGAGTAGGCACCCTCAGCATGGGAACATTGTAGAAGACCCTTGCTTGTTTATAATTCTCTGCTTGTGCTATGGTGGACTATATATGTCTTTGACTTAGTAAATCCCCCCCTTTTTTTAAGATTAACACTCTTTTGTTTTTAATTTTTACTTTTGGATTATTTGGCTATTTGCTTCCTTTTTAAGACTCATTTATTGTTAATAATTAGAAACACTGTATGAACAAGTCTTGTGATGGTACCATTTCCCTTCCTTGTCCCCAACCCACTGAAGGTCCTCCTCAGTGGGATTGTTGGAGTGGTTATGAATTGTATAAGCAGTAACCAGTTTGTTTGTATGTGTTACTGCTGAGGGGACAACGTCTCTGGATATTCTCCCCCACCATAGCTCTTACAATCTTTCTGCCCCCTCTTCCGCTCAGTTCCCTGCATTATGGTGGGTGAGTTTTAAGTCTGCTTTACTGTTGAGAAAGAAATCCAGAAAGTCTGGATTCCTTTCTGCTTTGGACTGTGTTGGGTATCCTCGGTGTCCTTTATCCTTTCACAGATTATCTGACTTGCTATGGAGGTAGCTCCATTGCTCATCTCCTCACTTCCTCGAGGTTTCATTTGGGCCCATCATTAGATGATGAGTTAGGAGTGGTTCTTCTCCTGCCTGGGTGTCAGCAATCATCTCAGGTCCTGTTGGTAGAATTGGGTTGTCCACAGTTCTCGCTGCCTTCTGAAAAACACAAACAGAATCTCCAATGGAGAGTGAGATCAGTATAGGTCAAATGAGATAAACATTGTAATTTGGTGAGATTTTAATGGGTGTAGCCTCTTTGTAGGCCCATGGTTAGTGAGGGCTTCCCCTTGGAGTCTGGGTTCTTGGTCTACATAAGAATTTGCCTTGGGGGGCCAGAGAGATAGCTCAGCAGTTAAGATATATGCCTGCAAAGCAGAAGGACCCGATTTCAGTTCTCCAGAACTCATATAAAGCCAGATGTACAAGGTGGCACATGTGTCTAGAGTTCATTTGCAGTGGCTGGAAGCCCTGGTGCACCAATTCTCTCTCTCTCTCTCTCTCTCTCTTAAATAAAATAAAGTTTAAAAAAATAATTTCCCTTGGATTCCAGTTCCAGCTAAGGGTTCCATGCTCCTGTCAGCTGAAGAGATGAGCACTATGGATTTCACACTGCATAGGTCCTTAAGGAATCCAGAGAGCCATGTTAGAGACGCCAGTGAGGCCTCTCTTAGACTGCCAGTCCTCCCAATGTGTTATTCCCAGGACATTCTAGAATGTTCCTTCTGTTCCAGATAGTGCTATCACCTAACTGTCATTCAGTCTCTGAAACCCAGGAACCTATCTCTTTCCTCCAACCATAATAATCAAATTTTATGACCTACTCAAGGCCCAATGGAAACTTGATCTGTTTTGATGTGTGATCATATTACTTGATTGGAAAGTTTGCTTATTTCCCATGAATAAAAATATAAACATTTTCCTGGATACTTCCCAACAGTTACTTGAGATTAGAGGCCTGTTGGCTCTAAGCCCTCTGAAGTCAATGACTAGGATGATATAACTGCCTCGTTTGCATAGAAAACAAAGTGTGAGAACCAATGCAGAAAGGCAACTTTAAATGTCAACCAAATCAACTGAGGCCACTTTCTATATCCTGACAGGGGACCCTACATGACAGCCTCAGGCAACGACATGGAGTACTTGTCCATTCAGTTAGGTTTTCTTTAAAAGTTTAGGTTTTCTTTAAAAGCAAATAGATACAAAAATTATTCCATTCCTTTAGGAACAGAAGCATATCAAGAAATATGATGAATACCTTCACTTTCAGGAAAATGGATATATTTTCCTATAAAGATATATTTTTCCTATTCCTCCAGCTAAGTACAACTGGATATTATGTATAAAACAAGCGTAAGATAGAGGGGAAAAGGCCAAGCTGACCCAAAATTGGGATGGAAGGAGACCACAGAGGTGGACGACCTACGTCTTTGTTTCATGTATTCAAGACCAGAAGCTAATAGGACCAGAAACACAAAGAAGTACAGACAAAAGGAACCTGGCAAAACCTCTCCTCAAAGCCTAACAAAGAAGCTCTTTCAGCCAAAGTTTTGCTATTGAATTCACATATCACAGAAAAAAAAACACAAAAAGCCCCATGCTGAGCATGCCAGAAAGGGACAAGTGGAGGGCTCAGTCCAGACTCCATGAGGTTGTGATGAGGTGTCAACATTCCTGCAGAGGTGGAATCAGGGAAAACCAGGTTGGTGGTGTTTTCACCTCTGTCAGCTTTAGGATGTCCTAGGGATTTGGCACCCCAGTGACAAAGATCCTCTGTTGGATGTCAACAAAGGCCACCTCGACTTTTTCATCCATCTCTAGGTAATGCTATGGTTGGTGATCCCCAACACTTATGCCAATGTGGTAACAGAGAAGGCCAGTTAAAATTAAAAATCTAAATACATAATCTTTATAAGCAAAACTGTCCAGATATCAGGGGAAAAAAATAGTCACCCCAAGAGAGATGAAACTCTCAACAGAATGATGACATCCACCCATACCTGAATCCAATAGCAGACAGGTGCATCAGGTCAGCTATTAGCAAGCTTGAATAAATAAAAAGGTTAAAAAATGCCAACAAAGAAGTATGACCTCAGCAAAATCATAGCATAAAGAAGGACCAAATGGAAATTTACAGCTTAAAAGTACAATGGTGAAAAAGAAAAAAATAAATAAAATTAATAACAAAATAAAAGAAACAACAGAAACGGTAAAGTAGATGACAAAAGAATAGGAGATATTCAACACAGGAGAGGGGAAGAGGTTTTATAGAAGAATATGGAAGGGGCTGAATATGGCCAAATTCATGATATACATTAACTTTTAAAAGAAGGTATAGAAACATATAATATAATAACCCTCAAATAACCCTCAAACCCTCAAATGTGAAATTGATGATATGAATAACCCTCAAACTGTTAAGCTAGCTAGGTACAGTGCTATGTGCCAATGATCCCTGCACGTGGGAAGCTGAGGCAGGAGATGGAGAGTTCAAGCCCAGCTTGGGCTACATAGGGAAACCTTGCCTCGCCTTGGTTTTTACTTGTGGGATATGCTAAATTATAAATTCAATTTACTTACTAGATATTTCCTCCCTTCCATCCACCAGAAACACTCCACATATCACCAGTATCCATCCACCATAGGCACTCCACCTTCAGGAACATTCTGTCTCGTGACTGTCTATGACTTGGCATAGCAACCTCACAGGAATCTAAGCATTCGTTTTTTGTACAAGAGGTGTCCATCTGAAAACAGAACATCTGAAATTGCGATCCCTTCACAATCTCTCTGGGAAGCTTAAAAGATAGATTTGCCTTTTAAGAGGTGTCCATCTGAAAACAGAACATCTGAAATTGCGATCCCTTCACAATCTCTCTGGGAAGCTTAAAAGATAGATTTGCCTTTTAGTTTTCCAAACTCCTTGTTTGGGGTTTCAAAAATACCCACAACCCCATCACTCCCTGCTCCTATCATCACTTAACTAAGAACAACAACAACAAAAAAAAAATGAAGCACTTGGAGCTGCGTGTGATATTCACTTTCACTGATCTCATTTTCCCCTTTCTTCATTTTTTTCCACTTATAGGGCCATTTCCCCCCATTTTGCCTAAGGCTCTTTTCCATGGGAGGCGATAATAGCAAGGTCAACTGCTGCAAACTTCCAAGATACTGCAAGTAGATCATTTGGGACTGTTGCTTTTCTTCTTCCTCTTAACACTGAAGACAAAAGATATGGGAGGCTAGAAACCGCTGAGATAGCAGAACAGGTATGCAACTTACCCAGTGTGAGCTCATTTCCTATTTTGGAAGAAACGGAATTTTCAGAGTTGCATATCTCAAGTGAGTGATATCATCACACTGTAAGGGAAAAAGTCTGAAAGACCACAGATTCCCTGGAGCAGGATATTTTTCAAACAAACAACCCTACAGGCACAGAAGAGAACCAACTCGTGTAAAAAGCCAAAATAATAGTAATAATAATAATAAAAGTCAGAGGTCAGGTCAGCCACAGCTCAATGGGACAGGCTTCCTTCAGGAGGAATTGGACCATAGCATTAAGTCAAAGAACAAACACGTGCATTCATTCATTTGTTGTTAGAGAACACCTAACACCTAAGATTTTTAAGACATTAAAGAAGAAACTAGGATATGAAAACAAATAAGACAGTCATTCCACCAATGGATTCCCCCTCTCAAGTGTAATTGCTTTAACATTTTGTATTCTTGGCCTTCTTTTTAATATCAAAAACTTTGGAGAGTGGCTGGAGAGATGGCTCAGTGGATAAAACACTTGCCGCATAAGTGCGAAGACCAGAGATTGGACCCTCATCCATATAAATACCAGGTGAATGTGACAGCCTGCCTGAAATCCAAGTACTCAGGAAGCAAAGACAGGGAACCCTGGAATAAGTTGGCTAGCTAGACTAGTTGAATCTGCGAGCCTTGGATTTAAGTAAGAGACCCTACCTCCGTAAATAAAACAGAAAGGAGGCTGCAGAGATGGCTCAGCTATTTGGCACTTGCCTGCAAAGCCTAAAGACCCAGATTTGATTCCCCAGTACCCACATAAAGCAGGTGCACAAAGTGGTGTATGCTTCTGCACTTCCTTTGCAGGAGAAGCCCTGGTACGCCCATAAGTAAATAAGTAAAAATATTTTTTGAAAAATAAAATAGTAATTAAGGAAGACAGGCAATGTCAACTTCTGCCCCTCCCTCCACACACACACATGCACAACCATGCACATACTAACAGGCATACACATACCACACACACATACTCAAAAAAAAAAAAAACCTTTCATGAAAGTACTCCTAATAAGTTTCTTAAGACATCTATGGAGATCATGTAGATTCCTTGCAGAAAGTGAGGCCAGTACCAGGGCAGAGAAGCAACGGACTAAAGAAATAAGCAAGGGAAGCAACATGATGAAGTGTGAATTTGCTTAGTTCTGTGTGACGTGGGATTGGCCTCTACATACTAAGGCCACAGTGCCATGTATGCAGTGACACTTCCCTCTCTATAACATCATGCACCCGCAGAATCATCATCTTGCCTGGCTCTACAGCCATCTGGGAAGGTCATTAACAGGAGAGCCCATTTAATGGCCTAGTGACAGGGCTTGCTCAGGTGGCAAGATCCTCACAGGTCATGTAGCAGCCTTTGCAGACTTGGAGGTAAATAGCTTTCCTTTTATTTCATCCTCCCTTTCAGAAAATGAACCAGCCTTGGGCACCGAATCTGTAATGGTACTTACGCATCTTCATAAGCCGTTCAGGTTGTCAAGATGCTTCCAGAAATTGTGCAGGCCAGCAATTGAGGCTCTCAGAGCAAATAAAGAGACCAAGTTCCCAGAGGTGGCATTTTCCCATGGGAGTATATACTTCAGTGGATGTTTAATGAGCACAAGATTGATCAGGATATTTCCAACTCCTCATCTGATAAGAGGTGTCTGGAGAATAAAAACCCTCTATTTCTACTCCTGGGCATAAACAACCCAGACCCCACCACTCCCAGACACACAGACATCACATTAGTCTCTGCTGCTTGCCAGAAGGTCACCTAGATAAGTTTATGTATGGTTTGCAAATATAGCTGAAAAATAAAATTCCTCTAGCAGTTGCATTAACCCAGTTCAACCATACTTTTTATATGTAAAAAGTGCCTTCGCAGGCATCTATTTTCTTGGGACACACTTATTGCTTATGTAGATTTGATTATGATTACTGAGATAAAATCATTTGTGCTCACCATATCCTATCTTCACACTGATGTCTGGGAAGCTTGCTCATGGTGAGGCAACTCGATCAAGTAGGCCATGCAAAATCTCATGGAGCTGAACTCGTAGTTGATTTTCAGAAATGGCAGACAGTTCTGATTGCTCTCTTCCCTAAAGGAACAAAAATCGATGCATGTCCTCATGCCACATGAGACCTTCTGTTCTTTCTCCTTTGTGTCACACACCACTTCTTGATTGGTGAGTGGGGGGGTGTCATTTAGACACCCATCTCTCCCACAGCCTGTGAGTTCCCCTAAGAGCTGACCAAGAGAAATAGGTTCCTGCCTTCACACAAATCCATCAAGTCCAATGTCAGGATCCAAAAGACACCAAATGAATAAACAGCTAATTATCCAATAATGAATATGACCCAGGGAATACACCTTCCAACAGTGATGTTAACTGATTCCCACTGGTGTCCAGTGAAGATGATCCATTGTCCTCGGGATCACTGAGCTGTGAGAACTCCCTTTGGCGTGGAGAACATCCTTCACTTCCAATTCCCAGTCACAAGACTGCTTCATTCATCACCTCCTTCCCATTCTCTTCTCTATGACCCTTCCCAGAGGCTCAGTCAGAACCAAGGGACGTGGATAAAAGCGTCCACTCAAGCATGTTATAATCACTCAGAACCTGACAACTTTGGCCTCTATGTTTGTTCCAGGGCAAAATCTTGTCATTTAGTGAAGAGCTAGTGTGATTTTTAATAATTTCTAAGTAAAGATTAAGATAAAAAGAACACAAAAATCATAAGCCTAGAACATCAGCTTGATAGGAATGCACCAAAAATATCGACACTAAGCAATTATTTTCAGAAAGACATGAAATGAAAGAGATTCATATTTAAGAACTCAAGGCAGGAAGGATGTTTTGGACTGTAATAACCATCAGTGTGGGGCTGGGAAGATGGCTCAGTGAGTAAAGCACTTGCTGAATAAGCATGTGGTCCTGAATCTGCTTTCCCAGAATCTACGTGAAAAGCCAGCCATGTCAAAAGATGTCCCTAACCCCACAGATGGAGAGGTGGGGTAGAAGGATCCCTGGAACTCACTGGCTAGTTTGTCTACCTGAGTCAGTGAGCTCTGGGTGCAATGAGAGACACTGTCTCATTTTTTAAAAACTACATAAATAAGGTGAAGAAGTCATCTTCTCTACATGCATGCACACATATGTGTGCCCCCCAACACATACATCCATATGCATACAAACACACACACACACACATGCACATGCAAAAAAGAAAAACAATGCCTTCCACTGTAATACTAGAGAATTCATATGAAAAAGATTTCTAAAGATGCGGTAAGAGAAATAAGATGCTGTTGAACTATTATAATTTGATAGGGCCCAAAGAAGAGAGGACTGAAGGAGGTTATTAGATGTACTAGGTCAAAGCAAAATCCAAGCTCAGTCTCCAATACACCTGAGAGGCACAGGAAAGGGTGGTCTGTGGGGATAAAAGGAGGACTTTCATTTTGATCAATGTCATATTGGAGAATGTGGCTTCCATGTGCACCAATAATGAAACCTTTGTTACTCATTCCCAGAAGTACATGTGAGGCTGAGAAAACAGACCTGCACATGTGGAGAACTTTCAGCATGAAAGCGCAGTCAGAATGTGTTTATAAGCAATCAAGTCTCCTTTCTACCCCGTTTCTCCCTGCCCCCCACATCCCACACACTAGACAAAAAGTGGGTGAGTTCCATTCTCATCATGATTTCATTTCCCTAAGCAAAATTTCTCTCTCTCAAATTTATTTTCAAATAAGATACTTCTTATTGGAAACATGAAACCAGGGTCTTCTGCTAATAGAAATCCCCTCATACAGAAAGAAACATTAAGACTAGGGAAAAGCAGTTCCTAGTCATATGGGTTCCATCATTCACCCCCATAAGAATATGATGGCTGCTTCCTTAACAATAGATCTTGTCTTCAGCACTTAAGAGAAGAGTAGTGGGGAAGAAGGAAGCTAGTATGTATTGTGAGTCTACAAAGTGTGGGACAGTCTGTTACATATACATCACCTCATTTCACCCCATACTTCTGGGAGAAACGTGTTAGTATCCATTGTCTTTTTCCAAGTGAAGAATCCTGGGTTTAAAAAGCTCCTGAAAGAAAAGTCACAGAAAGGTTGACAGTTGGTTCCCAGGAAAAAATAAACACAAATGAAAAAACTGAAAATCTTCAGCAACACTGATGGTTTATACCATATATAAGATGGTGGGTGGAGAATGAAGGCTGGCATTTAGAATGAGAACACAGTAAGCAAACCAACAGCCAGATACTCCAGGGAACTGGGACTCTTACTTCAAGTGCATATTTAGGGCTGGCAATGGGGGTGGGCAATGAAGAGCAGAGAAGTTCCAAAGATAAGAGAGGAAGTCAGGGATTTTTGAACTGGTGAACCCATTGATATAGCCTTGATACAGAGCCCATTGAAGCTCACGCCTACATTTAGGGCATTATCAACCACTGATACTTCAAGGAGGTCTGAGAAGAAAGCTGGTTTGAGAAAGGGACTGAGTGGGGAGGGAGGGAAATGAGAGGAGAAAGGCTTCCCTGTTTTGTTCTCACTGCTGTCTAAACCCTGATGTTTAGATTTCACTGTCCCCCATTGCACAGGGTGACAATACACAGGATAAATCTACACTGTCTTCTGTGTGGTTCAAATGGTAATGTTACACAATTATTCATTCAGGACCTAAAAGATCTCCTCTGCAGAAATGGAAGGGCTTGATCAATCAAGTGTTTGGCTATTGTACAATACTATAATAGCTATGAAAGAAAGAAAGAAAGAAAGAAAGAAAGAAAGAAAGAAAGAAAGAAAGAAAGAAAGAAAGAAAGAAAGAAAGAAAGAAAGAAAGAAAAGGCAGACTTGATTTCTTTAGGAAAAGTCAACTGACCCTTAACAAGCTCATGAAACTAATAATATTATTGCTGCATATTAAAGGAATAATTATAATAGAAGTATTAATAGACCATTTTACAGTTCTATGAAGTTCCCACACATGTAAAATTATTTTTATTCTGTTTTTATAGCTAAAGAAGCTAAAGTTTAGGGAAATAGAGTAATTAATTTGTTGTCACCTGCCTTCGACACACTGGGGTAAGATTTAAGGTCTAGGGTTCTCCAACTTCAATAAAAGTAATTGAAATCTTTCGTGATGCTACACAAAGAAATATGAGATGAAGATATCTAGAAAACACTGAAATAGCTCTTAAAACATTTTGTCAAATGCTTCAGTTTTGCAAGTGAAACTTAGCAATCTTTAAGTGAAATTTAAGCAAATCACCAAAATTTGGGAGCTTTTTGTTGTCATTCCTTGTGGATAAGAAAAGTGCTTTTATGTTATATTTTCCTTCTATCAGAAGTGAGAAAAAGCATGAGGAGGCCAAGTGTGTGCCAGTCCTGATTTGTTCACAGACCCAACAAGGTCAAATGCAGCATGTCAATGGGATGTTACTGAGTGCAGAGTTTGAAAGAGGCGCACAGCTCTCATAAGCAAATGGGGACTGGATCCCACACACCCTTGCCTTGAACTGTCTGTCAAAGCTCTCTGAAGGAGCTGAGGAGATGACACCCAAGAACTTGCAGCACAAGCATGGGTATCTGAGTTCAGATCCCCAGAGCCATGGCAAATCTCGACACAGTGGCAGGAATCTGGAATCCCTGTGTACCAATAGTGAAAGGGGAGGCAAAGACAGAAGAAGAATTTTCTGGAAGCTCACCATCCAGCAAACCTGATGAAGACAGTGTGGGGACAGACAACATGAATGAGATATCCCACCTCACAAGGTGGAAGGCATGTGCCTGCATTCACACACATGAATATGCACATATATCATACACCCAAAAAAATTAATGAATAAATAAAATTTAAAAGTCCTATGGAGGCAGGCATGGTAGTACACATGTATGATCCCTACATTCAGAGGGCTGAGGCAGGAGGATCCTAGATTCAAGGTCAACCTGTATTCCATCCCACAGTGAGATTGTATATCAAAACAAAGCAAAAAAGTCTTGATAATGTATCTTGTGAATAATGACAGAAAACTATATATGAATAACAAACTGTCTATGGATTCATCAATTGAAGTGGTGAAGATGGAAAAGAATCTGATTTTCACATGAGGATGTGAAATCTTATAAAGGAATTTCAACATTCCTAACCAAACTAAAGTCAGAACTGCCAGTTTGAGAATTCCGGCCTGAGAAGGCAAATTGTCAGGTGAGGAGATGGTCTGGAACCAAGCAGCCTTGATTAGGCTCTTTCAGCTTCTTCATCCTTCTGGTAGACTTCTCTGACTTTAATCCCCCTTCGCTGGCCCTTTGGGTAAATTGTTCCTTGTTCAACATTGTCAGTTTCCTTTACCATAATTAAAAATTTAAACATGGAAAGGCCAAGGGATGATAAGAAACCCAAAGAATCTTGGTTTTGATCCAAACTGGACTAGATCTGTCCTGAGATGATCAACTCTGTTCTATGTACACTTCTGTGATGTCCGTGCCTAACACCCAAAGGGCTGCTACAGGTGGACAGTGCTTCCTGCCTCCTCGTTCTAACTTCCCACCTATTTTTAAGCACAACCACACTAAGTCCTTCAAGTCCCTTTGGAAGCGCCACCTCTTTACTCCTGCTGAAGACCAAGTGTTCGATGTGTAGAATTAAATTCTCACCTGAAATTATTTTATGATCTCTTTCCCTTTTCCCTTATGAGTCTTGAACCAACACTCCTTCTCATACTAGAAAATTCTCCCCGCCCCCCCCCACACACCTTGGACCTTGGCACAAAGCCAAATTTTGTCATTGCTGATGAGATTCCCAAGAGCTACAGGCAGCAATGTGTCCCTACAGACACCCACTCCCCACACTACCCCAGCCCACGCAGCCCCAGATACCTCTCCTGGAGCATTTCAGCTTCGAGTCACAGGTGCAGTTTCCAGTTGGTGGAGTGCTTGCCTAGCATGCTTGAAGCCCTGGCTTGATCCCCATCACAGCAGAAGCCAGATGCAGGGGTACATGACTATAATTGCAACACTCAGGACTCAGAAACTGCAGGTTCAAAAGTTCAAGGTCATCGGGCTGGAGAGATGGCTCAGCGGTTAAGGCACTCGCCTCCAGTGCCTAAGGCCCTGGGTTCATTCCCCAGGATCCGCATAAGCCAGACCCACAAGGTGGTGGCCCTGTTGCGCTCTCTCTCTCTCTCTCTCTCTCTCTCTCTCTCTCTCTCTCTCTCTCTCTCTCTCTCTCTCTGTAGCTCTCTGCTTGAAAATGAATAAATAAAATATTTTTTAAAGTTCAAGGTCATCCTTTTCTACATAGTGAATTGAAGCCCAGTCTGGAATATAAGGAGCTGGAGAGATGACTCTTGCTTGCAAAGTCTGACGGGCTCAATTCTCTAGTACCCATATAAACCAGATACACAAAGTGGCACCTGCATCTGGAGTTCATTTGCAGTGGTAAGAGGCTCTGCATCTCTCTCTCTCTCTCTCTCTAATAAATAAAAATATCATGCATGTTCATAGACCCTTCTGCCACAAAAGCTCTGTTGTCCTTTGACTTTTCCCTATGCAGTTTAGCTCCCTCTACAACTGTTCTTCCAAAGGGTGGAAAAAAAAACCAGAAAAGCAAATTTTCATGTCTATGTTTAAATTGATAAGACTGCAAAGAAAGGCTTAACATCCAAATGCACAGCTGTTGGAATTGGGTTTTGTGTTCACTTTTCTCTCTCCTTTTATAAATTAAACCACTCAAAATATTTGACAAGGCTGTAGCTCACTCTCAGTGACATGAAAGCCATGATTAACTGGAGCACCCAGCACCCATATTGAGCTCTTTGGTGTGACTTGTAGAGGTATCTGAGTGCCTGTAAAGTATGGCTATAAAATGGAATTTACAGCCAGCTAGTGAAAGTGAGATGGTCCACTGTTTTGCAGAGAAGCCAAAGATACAGGATCCACGTATGTGCTCGAGAAACTGTGCCACTCATCACCTTCTGTTCCCCAGAAAGACCTCAGAAGGAAGCTGTTAAATCACTCACCTTTGACCGTGAAAGGCTTTCATCAAAATCACATTTGTACTCCCTTTTAAAATAATATGACTTGTGAAGCCTTTTTACTCTAATAGCATGATTGTTTAGGTAGGAAATCAATGATATTTGCCCAGAAAAGGCTACTGAAAACAATGATCGAACAAGATTGAAGAAAAAAATGATAGGTGTGTGTACCTCAACTCATTCTATAGAGTAGCAACACTAAAAAATTTTTAAACATTTCCACTAGTCATGAAAAATGGGCACAAGGTTTTGTTTAGCACCAGGAAAGACTGGAGGAACCCAAAGTAAAAGAGAGGGGAGCTTCAAACCCTTGAGTAAGAGAAGGAAGGGGGGCTGAAGAAACGGCTCAGCAGATAAGGTACATGCCCACAGAGGTAGCAACCCGAGTTCCATTCCCCAGTACCCACATAAAGCCAGATGTGCAAGTATCTGGAGTACATTTGCAGCAGCTGGAGGCCCTGGCATGCCCATTCTCTCTGTCTGTCTCTCTTCTACCTGTGCTTGAAAATAAATGAATAACTATTTCAAAGAGAGAGACAAGGAAGGAGGACTTTAAGGGCTTTCAGAACTGAAAAGGAGGAGAACTGCATCGTGAGCAGTAGGTGACCTGAGCCTGTGTGATGTGGAGGAAGCATTACTATGGGTCTGGATTTTATAGCTAACTATTAGGGCTCCTAAAAACTTCCTCAAGGAAGTGAGCTTTGGACCCAGGACCACAGCCAGTGGCCTCATCCAGGCTCAGGGACAGTGAGGCTAAGTCAATTTCCTTACCAGTAAATTAGGAGTACCTGGTCCTCAGCACACCTGTTGGGAGAGGGTGGACAGGAGAGGCAGCTTTCTCAAAAATCTAATGACACACACAATAATAATAATAATAATAACTACTTTTGAGAGATACTGATTAGACAATGGCAAAAGGAAAAAATATTTACAAGTCATATGTTTGATTAAAAAGAACTTGCATCCCAAACATATAATGAAATCTTAAATCTTGATAAGAAAGCAAATGCTTACATGGTTTTAAAATGGACAAAAGATTTGAATAAGTATCATGGTTTGATCCAGGTGTCCCCCACAAACAAATGAATGTGTTCTGATTGATCGATCCTCAGCTGATGGCAGTTTGGGTCTTGGAACCTTGGAGCTGTGTTGTTGGGGCAGACTTATGGGGATTATAAGCCAGCTTCCCCTTGCCAGTGTTTGGCACACCTTC
>PVHP010010995.1:0-49854 GCA_004024765.1 Zapus hudsonius
TTAAAACACCAAGCCAAAATTAAGCTAAAATAATAGAAAGTAGTAAAACATCTGTCATCCTAAGGTGTCTTGGATAACGAGAAATATATTTGCTTTGTGCATAAAACTTATCCATTAATTATGTGAAAATCTAAGCAAGGTCCTGCTGTTTTCAGAACTATGAACCCAGTGCTGATTGTTCTTGCAAGAACTGCCAAGAAATAATAAGAAATGATTTAAGGGGATATGAAAACAGATTCTTCATGCTGTTGGAAGCTCTTTTTCAGAATTCATGAGTAATATATTTTGACAGGGATTCTTTACCTCTAACTGATGAAATATCTATTTTTTATTAAATCTTGATTGTGAATCTCAATACTCTCTAAATTATTGACATGATGGAGTTGTTTTTTCTAAATGATATTAAATCATTTCTTAAACCAAACATACCTAAATTAATTACAGCTCTATTATTTTAGTTAGTAACTAAACCACCTGGGAAAGTCAGCCTACTTTAGGTACAAATATTAGGAATATAAAAATTAAGCTGATTGGTTTTTCATATATATGATTCTTCACTGGAAAATTTCATTTATAAATGTACTTATCAAATTAAGAATGAGCCTAGAGAAAAACGTGGTGATTGTGTGTTTTGAATCAGTTGTCTCCCTTGAACTTGTGTGTTCTGAATGCTGAATCCCACTCTGAAGGCAATGTGGGGAGTAGGGCATGGTGGGAGGAGGCTTGTTGTTGGAGGGATCTTAGGGATGTTTTATACTCAGCTCCCCTTTTGCTGGCGTTCAGCCCACTCTCCTGCTACTGTTTTCCACCTGCTGTAGCATAGCGGTGATGCCCAGGCTCTGCTCATGCCATGTTTGACCCTGTCATTGTGAAGCTTCCCCTCGAAAATGTAGGCCAAAACAAAACCTTTCTTTCCATCAGCTGCTTTGGGTTGGTTGCTTTATACCAGCAATGAGATACACCATCTGATAGAATATGGAATTTGGTATGCTGATTCTAGGAATATTTTCACAGACAGTCTCACACTCAAGCCATGGCCATTTAGGTCATATCTGGGCTTCAGAGGGCAGTAGAGTTTTCTGAGGTCTCTATATTCCATGATTGGCTAAGATACTTTATGAATAGTGTACTCCTTTAAGAATATGGGATGGAAAAAGGAAGGTGTCTGTCAATGACACAGTTTCAGTAACACAGAGAGAATACTTTTAGTGATCAATTTTCTACAGGATGGACATATCTACATTTCAAAATCATTACAAAGTAGTTTTGATTATTCTCACATAAAACATCAGTGATGAAATGAATGAGTTAATTACCTCAATTTATTTAATGTATCATTTACACATGCCTATATATGTAAAAATTTTACATTGTGCCCCATAAATATATACACTTGTTTGCTATAAAATAAAATGTGGTTTGCATGTTTGTTTACGCAAGTTCCTATGAATGCAGGCAGATGTGTATGTGTGTGTGTGAGTGCATGCATATGTAAGCTAGAGGTCCACATTGAGTATCTTCATTAATTGCTCTCCAACTATTATTTGAGACAGGATTTCCAGCTGAGCCTAGCCCTCAACAATTCAGCTAGATTATCTAGCCAGTGAACCCCAGTATTCTCTGTCTCTATTCTCACCTGGGATTGCAGGTGCACGCTACAACTCCAAGCATTTTATGCAGGTGCTGAGGTTTTATACTAAGGACCTCATGCTTGCCTGACAAACACCATCCCCACCAAGCTACCTCTCTAGCGCAGAAAGTGTATCAATGAGACAAAAAGCAAAACATATTGAGAACAGACTTAGAAAGCAGCATTAAAAATGAATAATTGAAGGTTTTATTATTATTCCCAATGTAAACCTTCCTATACTGAGCCACAGAATAATGTTAAAAGGTGATCCAAATGTAATTTATTTACTTTATTACATCATTACGTCAATCAACACACTATTTTCTGTATTTTTTGTAACTCAGGGGATAAGTGAAAACACACACACAAAAATAACTATAAATAAAATCTGGATTTAAGCAATCCTCCTAGTTATCAGAAAGTAATTTAATACGGTCTGGATTCAGCCACAGAACACTTGAGGAACAACATAGCTCTCAAGAAGTTGGCAAATCTTCTCAAGGACCAACAATATTTGTCTTCACTTTAAAAGGAAAAATCTGGGGAAGATTTTGTATCAGTCAGAAGAAGATGCATGCAGCTCAGCCTCTTTACAAGAAACAGGCTTCCAGTGTGGCAGGTGACAGTTGCAGAGGAGAGCGATAGTTGCCAATTACAGTTGTCTGAAGAAGAAAAGCAAATAAAACTAAATCACTACTCAACAGTGCAACAGAATTGAACCACAAACACAAAACATGCAGGGCAGCTGATTTTTCTGATGGAAGACATTTGAAATGCTAGGAGCCATGATCACAGCTTTACTATGAGCAAAGATTGTAAAGCAAAAAACAGTTTCAGAAAAAAATAATGTTCCAAGGACATTATTTACCTTCCCTTTTCTACTCACCTCAGATCATACCTTTGTGCCTATATTTTGTATCATAGTACCCCAAATACATTCTTTAATCTATTCATGATGATGCATGAAAAATAGTGCGTACAAAGTTATGCTTACGTTATATAATAAGGAAAGAAATGTAATACAAAATATACTATGTGAAATTAATATCTAAAAACTAGAAGGTGTAGTTAAAAGTGGTTAAAAGCACTTGCTTGCCAAAGCCTCACAACCATGATTCAGCTGTCATGTCACCTATGTAAGTCAGGTATAAAAATGGCTCATGTGTCTGGTGTTCATTTGCAGTGGCATTCAGCAATGATGTAGTCACACACACACACACACACACACACACACACACACACACACACACAAACACACTCACACTCAAATGAGTAAATAAAATTGAAAAAAAAACTAGAATGTAGAGTGGAATTAAGATTTATACATTTTAACAGGAAACAACAACAATAGCAACAACAACAAAACATGCGTGATTAAAAAAGAAAATGATCCAATCCAGCAGGGGACATATATAAGAGAAAATGAATAGTGTACGTGGCAAAGCAATGTTTCATTGAAAAGAATGACAATATGTTTTATGAAAACAGAAGAAATTTGAAATGGGAAAGGACAGAAACTTGTAGTTGCAAAAAATCAGACGCATTACATGTGAAAATGGCAAATCAAAGTATTATTTAATGTGTTTCAAAAAGTTAGGCAAAAGAAACAAAACATAATCGCATAACGATATCTTCATATGAGATGTTCTGAGGTCGAACAATGACTATTGAGGGAGGCATCAAGGAAAATAACAGTGTAGGCTGACAAATAGCTTATTGGATAAGAAGTTTGCCTGCAAATCCTGAAGGTCCAGGTTGAAATCCCAGTAACCATGTAAAGCCTGATACACCAGGATGTACTTGCATCTGAGTTTGATGGCAGTGGCAAGAGATTCTAAAATGCTTCCCACCCTCTCTAGTCTCAAATGAAAAAATAAATACACTTTATAAAATTAATATCAATGTGATATATGGGCATCTGCATGTGTGTGTGTGTTGTGGTGAGGAGATTTAGGGTGAAAACAATACTGTGAAACCCAAGGACAGGCAAATCTTTCCTTCCAGGTCTGATAGAGAGAGTGTGATAGCATTACAGCAATGGTTATAGAAAAAGGTGGTTCTTTTAGAGTTTATGTTGCCTTTGAAGAAAAGAATGAGCAAGTATAATAATAACTTTAAAATTAAGGTGCTCAGAATATAGTTGTATTGAGCATGAGTGCTTATATAGAAAATCTTTTCACAGAACATATTTTAAGTAAGATGAACATTAACAATGGAGAAATAAAACTGGCTAAGATTTAAAAACCACATAGGAGGGAGATATGACCAATTAAAATATCACAGTTTTACTCAGCATCATCTGCATAACATCAAATACACAAAGCTTAATGATGACACTCAAAGATTCAACCACTTCCAGGCCTTTAATTCTACAGGAATTAAAGGACACAGGTATTAGTAGAGGGCAATATGGAAAATTATAAATGTGATTTTCTGCTCAAGACCCAATGATGGGAAATGAATAATTGATATCACAAACTCATGTCAAGAAGTATGGATTAAATGCAGTAAAAATTGTGCTACTATAAAAAACAATATTTAGATTTTATTATGCATTCAGTCATATTAAGTGTCTATATAAAATGACCATAATAGAACATTAATATGGAAATGTCTCTGGTTTTTTTCTCCTTAGGACAGAGCAAAAAGTTCTGCTCTTTATCTGAGATTTGAAAAGTGGGTTTCCCAAACTAGTTTGAACAGCTTGATTCTAACTGGATGCTAGGCTTTATCAGCATGCCAGACTTAACAGAAACACTGGTGTTGAGATTTTTCACCGGAGATCTCACTTGGTCCAGCTTCTTCTGTACGTCCTCCAAAATTTCAGTCAAGCCTGATTTAATTAAGTTACCTGAAGCAAACTAAAGTTTTTCCACTGTTAATATTTGATTCTTTTGTAACATTTCCTTGTGTTAAAGACCAACACCAGGGCTGTGGAATTGACCCAGTAGTTAAGCAGCTTAAGTATGAGGGTCTCTCTTCTTGAGACCTACAAGGAGTTTTAGTCCTTAGACACCATGTAAAAAGCTGGATGTGGCCACACACATTTGTAATCTGAGTCAATTGGTGGTGGGTGGAAGCCAGTTGGAGAAATACTGGTGTTGGCTGTCAGTGATTCTCTGTCTCTGTCTCTGTCTCTCTCTCTCTCTCTCTCTCTCTCTCTCTCTCTCTCTCTCTCTCAACAAAACAAAAAGAACATGATCTTTCCTGAACTCAGGATCAGAATTATTACATGTTTAACAAGATTATTGCTTTTCTCCCACTTATAACACTCCACTTCCCTCTTCTTTTCCTACAACCTAACAGTTGGAGGATATTTTGCTATCACCTGTTTGCTGTACTGGCTGTGGTAGGCAGCATACTGGGTCTATGCAGAAAGCCTCATGTTATTCTTTCATAGTTTTTCCTCAGGAACACACAGGCTATTGCCTGCACTTTATCTTTCAAAGTTTTTTTTTTTTGGAAGTAAATAAGATACACTTGTTTTCCCAAGTTCTGTGCCCTAAAACCCACAATGCTCTTCTCCAGAGCCTGAGATCCAGAAGCTTGCTTGCTACTCAATGCCAGTGAGTCACTTAAGTGATTGCAGTAAACGTCAAACCTCATGCGAAGTACAATAAAAGACATGTGAATCAAACTATATTTTGTGAAAGTCAAGGCAAATAACATATTTGCTTCACAGCTGATGTCAGAGGACTGGAAACATAAAATGTAAAATGAAGAATGAAGAAAGAAGACAAAATAATATTGCAGTAAGATTCACCTCACCTTATTACACCCAAATAAGGAAGCATAAAGAATATGGATGTACATTCAATAAATCCCATGTTCAATAGGATAATTTTATATGTTCAAACCCCAAAAGTGTATGTATAGTGCCCCTAAACACATTGATGTTAAATTATAATACTTAATAAAAAGGAATGTGTTGCAACTTTTCCATAATTCATTTATTCTGCAATGGACAGATATAAAAAATAAAAATAATGTCAAAGTAATATATGTGAGTTTTAAAATCCTTGGTTGAGTATAATATTAAATAGAAAAGAAGAATAGACCTTTCAAAGTAGCTCATACTGAAAACACCAAAAAGAACTCTGAGTTTTGCTAACATTTTGATCATAATGATACTTTTATGCTTTACCGTACAAGGACACATCCTCCCTTCCTCTCTTTGGAGTAACGTAGTCTACACAGTAAGATCGTATCTCACAAAACTCTCTAACCCATGATACACTTGCTCCAGTAATGCCAAGTGACCATGAATTAAAAATGCCTGAAAACTTGAAGCAAAAATAAATCTTTCCTCCTTCAAATTGATTTACTGAAGTATTTTTTAAAGCAAAGCTAACAGAACAACAGAGGTAAAACAAGAGATACTAATATCACATTTTCTATTTGATATATTTTTCATACAATGTGAATAGGTTGAGTAATATTTCTCAGCAGGTCAACACAAAACTGATCACATCTCAGGAGTTGAAGATAGATACAAATGAGTGTGTTTTGAAAAAGAAGGCAGAAAAAACAGAAACTTTAAATAAACAAGAGGAAAATAATAGAAAGAGACTATAAAACTGAAAAAAATGTATATGTTTGCCATTTAAAGTGCAACAACTGAATAATGGGAACCATATGACAACTGATACCAATAAAAATAGCAGTTGATATTCAAATTGACTTAAAGGTCTTGATTAAACTAAGGATTTTCTATAAAATATAATTTCAGTTATTTAAATGCATGTCTCAAATATGATAACTGCATATGGGAGAAATCATAAATGTGGCAACAATTTCTCTTAGTCTTTCACTCAGAGATGCCTTGACAATTAGGCATATCTCCTCTACACAGTCCAAAATAATGAACAAGTAGACCATAATACCCTTTTCAAAATTTAATGTCATTTATTTGTTTTAGAAATAGAGGGAGAAATTAGCCATTTCTTTGTAATGTATTGTATAAAATATTAAATAAGATATGTAATATATAAATATATTTTGTATATATTGCACAATATTTTGAAATATATATTTAAATATACAATCAAACAATCATATGAATTCTAAGAAAACATTATAAGACTGAGTTGGTGAGATCAAATAAAATTCATCCTATTAAGTGAGATTTCAGTTCTCAATTTTTATATTATTATAATTTTATATTTATTATAATTCACCAAATTAGAAAGCCAGTTGTCAAAACATAAGATCACTATAAGAATTACTAAAACCTTTTTGATAAATTACAACATATATTTCAGGAAAAAAATAAAGAAAGAATAAATGCTTGTTCTTGATGCTTATTGGAAAACAATATCATATAGAAAAGCCAGCCTATTGAAAAATTCTAAGAATGATATGATTGTCTTTTATAAGCATTAATGATACTGTAGAAGTGTTATGAAAATATTACTGTTAGACAATTCCATTTATGTGTTAAACCTTCAGAAAAATAAAAGCTTGTATAGTGACTGATTACAAATAAATAGGCAAAAAATTCCTTTTGTACCTAATGAAAAACTAGTTAAGACATTTAATAGAGGATAATAACCTCTTCTCTACAATAACAACCTAAAAAAATCAAAGAAATCAATATGCTGACACTATAAACACATTATTCCAATTTCCAATTCAGAGTCTTCTTTCAAAAACAATATATAATTGAAATTAAATTTTCAAGATAGAAATATATTGTGTGTAAGAAACAAAATTGAAACTCATTGGTTGCACATCAGGTTCCTAATGACTGTATTTTAGGAAGACTTTGCCTAGATGACAGGTAAGCTAAAGAATTTCTATTGGACCAAAGAATAAAATGCACAGAAAATTTTATTGCGAGCCATGAGGACATGCCAGCACTAGACCCCGCAGGTGCCTCTATTGAGTAAGGTCATTGCCATGACTGTACAGGTTAGTTGGAGCCATTTTTTCATGACCATTTCTCACATTTATTACAAAATACAAGTTTAAAATGTAAGACAGCATGTTATGAGAGGTAAGATACAAATGTCCCATTTTCCATGCACCCATGAAGAAATTATTTGGGACATATATCTTCCTGATTGAAAAGTAGAGTGATTGCCAGCAGAGCTATACGAATATGGTGACATCCTTAAAGTAGAAGTGAGGTGTTAGATGGGTGTCCTAACACATACTAAGCATCCCTATGGATTTCTCGGGCTCACACTCCAGTACTTTCATTCCTATCCAACACAACTCCTCCTTCTTCATTGTTGAATAAGGGATAACTCCATTTTCTATAATGATATGATTCCATATATCTTTATTACTGCAGGTGCCACAACACCATTTGTTCTGCAGGATATCAACTCCATCTCTACTTGTATTATGTTCTGGTCATAACATTCAAACTGTATTCCACAGGACAAAGGGAACCATTATTACCTCCACTTTCAAGGTAAAATCAATGAGGGAAGGAACAAACACAAAGAGAAGTTAAACCAGAATCAAACTGATTAAAATTTCCTTGTTTGTAATTAGTTAAGTAGCCTGATATATATGGTTGTGCCTTTATACTAGTATTTCATAGTCTACAACTCTTCCATTTGTTTCTGAGACCTTAAATTTGCCTCTCTCTCTTTCTCTCTCTCACCTTTTAATGCATAAAATTAGTAGATTTCTCAGTAAGAAAAAGTGGATTATAAATTTTCATTTGATTCTTTTATAAAAATACTTTTATGGGAAAGTTTGTTATGTTAGTTTATTAAGGAACTTAAAATTGAAGAACAGTGAAGAATTTCAAAAAAGATGATTAATATCTAACTAGACAGAGTATAAGATATTGGTATTATGCTTTTAATATGGTACAGGCATAAAAATTCAAAACATTAATATAATATAATTTAATATCTCATAAAAATAAATGACAATGTTTTTATGGTTGTTTAATCTAAGGAAAATCACTCAATACATTTTGAAGATAGAATGGAATAGCCATTTCAAATATATTTGGTCTACTAAATTTAAAAAACAATAGAATAGCTTCATTATAAGGAAGTATGTGATTTTAATTAAATGTTTTGGGGTGAAGATAAACATACATGGAGAAATATAAATGGAATAATCCCTAGCAATACAAATTTTAATATATACAAATTTGAAAACCTAATGATGTGTTTTTAAAAATGATTTTATTTCAATCAATACTAGTGTTATAATTTTTATATCTAAAAATTAAAATGGAAATGCAAAATGTAAAATATAGAAGTAGACAAAATATAAAATTTCTATATATGAATTTCTTAGAAATATGATGAAAATATTAAAGTCACATTAAGTTTTAAAATGTTATTCTAAAGGTAATTTTTTCATATATACAAATACTTAAAAGTCTACAAATTGTAGATTTGGAAACTTTCTAACATCTTTTCTTATAAGTATTTGAAAACAGACACATGAATACACAGAAAGATACTTAGGTGAGGATCAAGTTTAACAGCACAATTATTAAAATTATTTAAATATAACAGTAATAGTTGAGAGGATTTTTCTTTTATTTAGGAAAAGTATTTTGATCACTTATTTTTACTTTTGGAAAGATGGATATACTTATCTAACTTACAAATTCAATAAAATTGTGGCATTTCATCGATACTAAAAAAGATTTAAACTGTGAAAGAGCAGAACACGACTATAAAGCAGGTGTTCCACCTTCAGTCCAGTACAATATGACCAAACGAATACACTTGAAGGCAGGGGATGATTAAGTTTATTGTCAACTTGACCTGTTTAATAATCATCAGTAATCCTGGTGGGTCTCTGAGCTTGTCTGCAGAAAGGATTGACAGAATCCTTTTGGGATTTTGGAGAAGGGAGGTGTCATGGTTTGATACAGGTGTCCCCCACAAACAAATGAATGTGTTCTGCTAGATCGATCCTCAGCTGATGGCAATTCAGGAATTAGAACCTCACTAGAGCTGTGTTGTTGGGGGCGGGCTTATGGGGTTATAAGCCAGCTTCCCCTTGCCAGTATTTGGCACACCTTCCTGGCGCTGTTTGCAGTGCTGTGGCAGAGGTGATGTCCAGCCCTCTGCTCATGCCATCGTTTTCCCTGCCAGGATGGAGTCTCCCCTCGAGTCCGTAAGCAAAGTAAACCCATTCCTCTACAAGCCGCTTTTGCTTGGGTTCTTTCTGCGCAGCAACTAGAATGCTGACTGCAACAGGAGGTGTTCCCTTCTCCAGAGTGAGCCCTTCCCCCCAGTGGGTGGGCCTTCCAAGGGGAATAAATATAAGGAAGCTTGAGGGGAAGAAAATCTTCCTTCCTCCCCAGGGCTGCTGGTGTGTGTTAGTGACTTGCACTCACATCCTGCTCTCCTACCCTTCCTGGACATTGGAACCCAGTTTCCTCAGCCTCACATTGTGGACTGAACAGCAGCCACTCCCCAGGGAGCCATCAGGCCTTATGGGCTGGATTGGGACTGCTGAGGCCTCCAGTCACATGGACTGAACAGCTACTGGTTTCTTCACCTGTGGGCCCGCAGACTGCTATTGTTGATCTGCCGTAAACTACCCAATAACTTCCCTTTTACTACAATCCATTCTATCAACTCTATTTCCTCTTGAGAACCCTGACTAATACAAGGCATTACACCTCAGCTGATTTTTATTATATGTCACAGCCTATACCAGCATGGCCTTCTTAATGGAATGAGTCAAAATAGTGTAGTAGGAGCTAGTTATACAAATGATTTTTAAACTATAATCATTGCACCAGCATAAGAAACATTTGTTCAGCCACTGGACATAATTGGTGAGATTTTTTTTCTCTTTGCAATTATATCTGGCCTTATATTGAAAAGATGAGTCATATTACACAGTGTACTCCTATTGGATCTGGCCCTTCCCACTACAAAATCACACAGCAAAACAGAAAAGACAGCAGAATATGAGAATATCTTTACTTTTTTCTAATGTTGTAAATCAGTCCACGTTAATCTAAATGTAGTATGCTCCTCCTGAGGCAAGGTGAAAATTCTTCATGTCTTTGGAATCAAGGGGAAAAGAAAGTCTACATTTTATCTGTCAACATTATACAATATTATTATTGGATACCAGGAGATATTTTATTCTTTTAAGAATGAAACTCTAAAAAGTGGTAAGAATATGAAAAATACATTTTATGAATATTATTGTTATAGCTAAAATACATAATGTAATTACTTTTAATTGAATTACTACACATAATAGAATGTTTAAAAGTGTATTACTTCTTTTCTGTTTAAATATTGGAAAAAAATCTTTGGTTTCTACAAACAATATAAATCAGGACAATTAGATTCAGGGAAATATTAAATCAGAACATGAGGTTTTGGAAATGAGTTCGTGCATAACTGCCATTCATACCCTTCTCATTCTGCAAACTCCATCCATCTCAAATGTACTCTTAGCAACCTTTCCAAGAGGAAATGTTTCCATGTTTGCTGAAAAGCAATTATACCAGTCACCAGCACAGCTCAGAGACTTTGTGGTATTGGCAACGTAGCTAAATCTATGAAAAATTATAGTGGCTATTCCTCTAAGCTACAGTGACACTTTGAGAAAAATTTCAGTGGAAATTGAAATGGTCTTGATAAAGTGGTCAATAACACAATTAAGGAAAATTATAGGAACCCTATAATGTGTGGTGTCATACACTTTTAATCCTAGCACTTGGAGGCAGAGGTAGGAGGACTACTGAGAGTTCAGGCCAGCCTGGGATGAAGTCTGAGTTCAAGGTCAGCCTGGGCTAGAAAGAGACACTACCTCAAAAACTCCAGAAAAGAGAGAGAGAGAGTGAGGAAGAAAAGAAAGTAAGAAAGAGAGAAAGAAAGAAAGGAAATGAGACAAAGGAAGGAAGGCAGGAAGGAGAGAGAGACAGAGAGAGAGACAGAGAGAGACAGACAGAGAGAGAATTAAAAGAGAAAGGTCTGGGTTTTGGGAGGTGGAGATAGATCAGTTGGTGGTTTAATAATGTTCTTCCTGCACAGGCAAAGAGGACTTGAGTTCAGATCCTCAGCCCCATGTAAAAGATGGTCACTGAGGCACACACTTGTAATCCATACCTAGGGCTTACTGTTTAGCTAGTGTAGCCAAATCAGTTAGCTGGACACAAGTTAGAATTATATGATGTTGTGTTTTCACTTTTTTCTTCCAAACATCTGAGTAAATAACCGTGGAAAACTTTTATAGAATAGCACTCAGGTACAAACATGCACACTCATTTCATAGTAATGTGAACTGATGGCTCCAGAAAACAAAAGCCTCTTTTATGTTAAAGATTCTATAAAAATGATTGATTCATTGGAATTTTGTAATTGTGTAGATTTGGAATGTTGCAGATACACGGCCACATTATGTTGGGTTATTTTTAATTCCCTCAATAGCCATTCATTATCGACTTCTGTGTCAGACTCAGTAAAGTTCAAATAAGGAAGCACAAACAGAACTCAGATTTCAACACAAAAATGAGGTTGCCATCAGATTCTAATCTAACCTAGCATCTGAGGTCTATAACAGAGGCCTATTTTGCTGTAACATCTCTATCTGATGCTACCACCAAAGAAATGTCAAAGTGCCCTGCTTTAAGATTTTCTTTTGTTGCATTATGTGAAGCCTTCATGACACTATTAGCATATTAACATATATGGTACTGGGGCAATCTAAATCCATGACCTAAGGCTATGATTTACTCATTTGGCTTCCAAATTAATTATATCCTTTTTCAGGTGACAACTCTGTTTTGTTCCAACAATAACCCCGACTAGTGGCCTTCCCAAGGAAATCATTTATCACTGTTCTTCACATATTGTATCCTAATTATATATTTACTTAGATTTGTGACCTGCAAAGATTGTGAATCACAATGTAGAAAATTCCTGTTATTTTTTCATTACATGTTTGCTTATTTAAAAGTTATATCATATACTTTCATACTAATGTATTAGGTACATAGCAAAAGAAAGTAATGAGGAAATATGAAATAATATAAATTATGATTTGTAACTATATAATTTTATAGTTTTAAAAAATAATTTTAAGAATAATTTTACATTGTGTCATACTTTATCAGAGTGGCTATTATAGAATATTATATTTGACTAAAGTGAAAATTGTACCAGAAAGGGTCACTCAAAAGAAGTATATGGTTATCTTTAATTATTTATTTTTTTAAAAAATTAACCTGCAAAACTATTTATTTTGTCATGGGTTTCATCATTTTTTATACACATTTTTTTCCTACTCATCTTAGAGTATGATTCTGATTTTCCAATGGCATCAAACAACTGATGAAATGTTCTCTTTTAATTAAATAGGCATGTTTATGTTCTTGGATGAGAATTATTTGTGCTTACTCACCAATGAGGCTAGTTGCATATGCATATATTAATATTTTAAAGACATTTTAATACATTCACACATATTTGCCTGTGGGTGAATGTGTAGGTATATTTTATTGTAGTATATTTTTCACTTTTAAATATAACATGAGCTATGTTGGTGATATTGGATACTATAGCACAATTACCTAGCAAAGATAATAACCCAGGTCTTTATTTTTCAAAGTATGTTTTCTATAAAATAACTCAACAACTACAATTTCTTTTGCTACTTACTGTAAAAGCATGATTTTAGTAAACTAAGACAAATTTTTTTGTTTGTTGTTTCCAAAGTAACAGTGGGTAGCATTGATATGTAGTTGTGGAAGATACTGCGATGAATACATAATCATTACTTTAGACACATTCCGTATAATATTCTATATAATGGACCTAGTGAACTTTGAGTTACTGACAGGCTTACATTTTAAAAAAAGTGAATAGAGCATTTCTAACAGGAGATATTTTATCTTTTATGAAATTCACCACCTCAGAAGATTACGGTAATTTGGGTGCTTTGTTGATGCAGAAGCCTGCTTACTAAATCAAAACAAACAAAAGGAAACAAACATGCAAAAGACAATTAGATTCAGTCTTCACTACATCCATTGTTTCCTAAAGCACAACCAGCAAGAGAATACTGTCAAAATATATGCATCTAAGATCTTGACTTCATTTGTTTAGTGATTTCTCTCAGATCTTTTCTCCACTCTGAATTGAAGGATCCTTTGAGAACTTGAGTCAGGGGTTTCTTCTTTTCTGCTAGAAAAACTCTTCCCATGATGGTCTCACACTAGGCTCTCAGAGCTTTGCATGATGTGTCTAATCTTCCCTTCCTAACTGCCTCTTAGAAGCTTCCCTACAGGGACTCTCTTCTCCCAGGCAGTTTATCCAAAGTTGCAGAATCCTTCTTGGTGCTCCTCAGACAGGCCTTCCTTCAGACACACAGCGATTGCTCGGTTCCCTTTTGTTTGAAAGGGGCTTCTTTCCCATACAAAGCCCAATTCATTCTCTCATTTCTAGTCTTTGGTTAAGCATACCATTTTCAGAATGTGTATTTAAGACATTATTATTTTAAGAATAATGTGCATAGAATATCATCTCTCAAAGTTTTTTTTTTGCTCATTCTTTGCATTTACATTTTTATGATGCTCATTAACATATTTTTTCACATATTTTTGTCTTTTCCATGACCACTGTAAATCCCATGAAGTCGGAACTTTCTGTCAAGCTCGTTTGTCACAGCGTAGCAGGCTTTCAGTTCTGTGAGCAGTAAGATTCTAAAGGCAGAAAATCAATTCATCTTTTAAGATCCAATTGTTCTTATGAGCAGATAACTTCATGACCTATTCTCAGAATTTTAAAATGATGAGCAAAATGACTAGTAGTGCTGAAATGTGTATAATTATGTGATGCGGAGCATATTTTAAAGGCTGTTTACTCTTAAAATTACATACGCTTAATATATCCTTCTTTAAGAGTTCAAAACACAGTAGTTCACACCATTTGTTTTACAAAAGACTATTATGAGAACCACAATGCAAAATTCAGTAGGAACCTGTGTACTTTCCTTTTACAATCTTCCTCCCAATTTAAAATTTAAAACAAGTCTGTTTTCAGATCCTCAGCAATGCTTTCCAAATATGCTCCAATATTATTTGTAATAGAGATATACTTTATTTCCTCACCACATTGTTCTGTAAATTTTATCTAAGCACATTCATTGAGTCCAGAAGGAAAAGTGCTACTTTAATGGTATAGTATATTTAAAGGTTATACTTTAAAAAAAGCTCTCAATTTTCAATTTTCAACATTAAACATAGATTTAGTTGCTGAAGTAATAAATTTGTTCTTCTTAAGTGGGACAGCTCCAGACTGTCATGACTTGGTATGTCCATATGCACAAAGACTTCCTATAAACTCCAATTTTTAGTACTTTAAAAATAAAATCTATACTTTGTTTTTTAATTTGAGACTCTGCCTAAGTAATTTTAATTCTACCAAATTGTTATTATTTTTCCATATTACATAAGAAAAAACTCAAAAACAATACCAAAGTCAGCCACCACTTTGTGGAATACTTATTTTGAATTAATATTATCTTGATTTCTATTTGACAAGAAAACTTAGTCTTCTTATGAATGAAATCTGCATTCATTATAAATGTAAAAATATTATAGGGGGCTGGAGAGATGGCTCAACGGTTAAGGCACTTGCCTCCAGTGCCTAAGGCCCTGGGTTCAATTCCCCAGGACCCACATAAGCCAGACCCACAAGGTGGTGGCCCTGGTTCTCTCTCTCTCTTTCTTTCTCTCTCTCTCTCTCTCTCTCTGCTTGAAAATTAATAAATAAAAAAAAACAGGCGTATGTAGTTAAACCCTGGCAATAAAACAAAGATGATTTCTTAAAAAAAAAATATTATAAATGTGAACTGTCATAATCAAATATAAAAATATACTTTCTTACATATTCTAAAACAACAAATGTGCTTATTTATACACATTTGGTAATATATACATTTTCAATGATAAACAGCATATGATTTGGCAGAATTGATTATCAAACACAGAGACCAGATGTGAGAAGAGACAATATGTGCATAAAATTGAGATAGAAACTTTAATATTCTATACATGTAGCACAAGAGATAGTCTCAAAAACTTCTTATCACAGAATATTTTCCACTCCATGGACCACTGATCTAGACTGAAGACATCTGAGGAAAATACACAATACCCTATTTCTTGGATCAATAGAACATAACAGAATAGTGGATTTGGTGTAGAGCTAATAATTATTGGTTGAAGAAAGGCATTTTAGAATGTATGTGTCATGATATGCAATATACTTTCACAAAATTAATTGTGGTTGTATTCCACTTTTAATTCAGAATTGTCTCTGGAAAATAAGTACATCAAAAACGCATCAATTTCTCAAGGTCAAATACAAGTTTACAAAGATATGTTTGCATTTACTGATTGTGGTTACACTTGAGTATACTTTCCTACATATGATTGTACATATGTATATATATATATATATATATATGCTGTTCAACACTAAATTTCTGACTACTTATTCAATATTCATAATGATTGTATAAAAAGATAAACTTATTTAAGCAATGAGATCCATAAGGAAATCAATTAACAATGAATATTAAATGAATGCTTAATTAGGTATTTTAGTTGGGAAGTTAGATGAATATGTTTGTTTGTTTTTTTCTCTTGAAAAACTTTTATTATGTCAAGGTCCTAGAAGATCCATTTATATTAATTCCTAAATCTTTCCCTTTAGAGGTAAAAGCAGTAAATACTTGCTTTACACAGCTTCAAAGTCTTCAGTACATGGATGACTGTAAACATTGCTTCTTGGCCTTGGTGACAGAAACCATGATGACCCCTTGAGGTGTCCTGATGATGCCCAGTCCTGTGTTCCTTACCTCCTCACATACAGCAGTAGACGCTCATTGTGGCTGGAAGAAAACATGCACACATTCCGGATAGTCCATGACAACAATCGCAAAGGAGACCTGGCTAAAAATTCCTCTATGTGTCTCCCCATCATGTGTAAATGTTTCCACAGAAACACTTCATTCTTTTTTCTCTCTTTCCTAACTTCCCATTAAATGTGTTATTTCTGTTTTAAATCACTAAGGAAATATTAGTCAGAAAACTGGTATTAAGTTAAGTCCCAAATGTATTAAGTTAATTGGATTTTTGCAAGAAGAGTATTCCTGTCTACTTAATAGCAACTCAGAAATAACTCTCAATTCTTTATTTACCTTAAAAGTCAAATTAAGAGATAAAAACAAAAGAAAAACCCTATCTTCAAGATACATTCTCTTTAGGCATTCTCTATTTCTTGATTGAGATATTCAAATTATCTCATTTGTGCATGTGTACTTATCTGTGGTGTCTATGTAGGTGTGTATGTGTCTCATATGTACATGTGTGTATGTGTGTATGTAGTGTGTGTAATTGTGTGTATGTATGTGTGTGTTTGGTGTGTATGTGTATATCTGTGTGTATGTATGTGTGTATATATATATATATATATATATATATATATATATATATATATATATGTGTGTGTGTGTGTGTGTATGTGTGTATGTACATATGTGTGTATGTATGTGTGTATGTATATATATGTGTGTATGTAGTGTGTATATGTGTGTGGGTGTGTGTGAACGTGCACATGGAGGCCAGTGGTGGACAATAGGTATCTTCCTCAGTTGCTTCTCACCTTGTTTATTACTTTTTAAAATTTTTATTAAGTAGGAACATTGTACTAACAAGTCATGTGTTGACACCTCTATTTCCCTCTGCCCGCATTCCACTGAGGGCCCTCCTGAATAGAATTTCTAGTATGCAGCATGGGGTTCAGGGCTATGAGTTGTGCATGCATCAGTAGGTCATTTGTGTGGGGTTGGGGGGGGTAATGCATCCAGGTATTCCCCCAAACAATGGATTTTATAATCTTTCTGCCTCCCTAATCCATAAAATTCCCTGAGTTATGGTGGGTGAGTGTCATGGTTTGATCAAGATGTCCTCCACAAATGAATGTGTTCTGATTGATCAATCCCAGCTGATGGCAGTTTGGGTATTAAAACCTCGCTGGAGCTGTGTTGTCCCAGAGGGCTTATGGGTGTTACAAGCCAGCTTCCCCTTGCCAGTTTTTGGAACACCTTCCTGCCTGCGCTGTATACAGTGCTGCGGCAGAGGTGATGTCCACCCCTCTGCTCATGCCATCATTTTTCCTACCTTGATGGAATCTCCCCTGGGGTCTGTAAATACTAAACCCATTCCTCCCATCAACCTGCTTTTGATTGGGTTCTTTTCTGCAGCAACAAGAAGTTAATTACAACAGTGAGTTTAAGTCTACTGTAGTGTTGAGCTCTTGGCAGCTTCTGGAATTATGCTTTAGGACATTTTGAGAATCCTAAGTGTCTATATCCATCATGCTGGGGCAGGTGGATGGGCTAGTTGTGGGAACAGCACTCTTGCTCTGTGGTTTCAACTGGGCCCTAGGTGATGTGCTACGGGTGGCTTATTTCTTGCTATCATTTCTGGCTTGTGTTAAAGTTAGGTTGTCCTCAGTTCTAGCTGACTTTTGAAAAAAAACACACACATTCTTAAATGGAGAGTGAGATCAGCATAGGATAAACTGGATAAACATCATTGTTAATTTGGCAAGATTATAATGGGTGTCACATCTCTTTAGGTCTATGATTAGTGGACACTTCCTCTTGGAGTCCAGATCCTTGGTCTCCATAAAAAAGTTTGTCTTGGATCCCAGTTTCAGCTATGTGTTCCTTGCCACTGAGGGGATCTTTTAGACAATCAGAGAGTCCATGATTACCTACCTAGTTTGAGCACAACTAGGTTGCTGTTTTATAGTAGTGTCCTCTGCTTTCTCCCATAATTGTTGGTTAATTTCCTCTAGCAGCTCATATAGTGCTTTCTAGCTCTCTATGGGCTAACCATGTGTAAACGGACTTCCTTTCAGGCTCCAGCCAAGTCTCTTGATGTTGTGTTTGCAGTGATCGGTATTTAAGTGCTTGGACAGAAACCTGTCTTGCTTTAGGGAACTTGTAGTTCTCTCTGATCAACAGTTAAATGTCAGTAGTCACCTATTTCTGGCACTGAAAGTTACAAGCCAGAGGAGAATGTTTTTGAATTAGGCTTCTTCCCACACTCTCCAGAGCCCTTCTTACCAGGAATGAAATGTTATGTAGATGTCTTTTAGGTTCAGTTTATCTTACGTGTTGTTAGGTTCTATTGTTCCTACTGATTTTCTGTCTGAATGATCTGCCTAATGATTACAGTGAAGTATAAAAGTCTTCTATGATGCAATTGGAGCTTATTTCTGATTTGTTTTCAAGTCTGTTTTCTTTATGAAATGTAGTGCGCCTGTGTTCAGTGCATATATATTTATGATGGCGATATTCTCTTCTTGGATCATTCCCTTGATTAGTATCAAATGGTTCTATGACCCTTTTAATTAATTTCTATTTAATTTTATTTTGTTAGGTATTAACATTGTCACATCTGTTTTTTAATTTTTATTTACTTGGAAAATCATTTGCTATCCTTCCACCCTGAGGAGGTGTCAGTCTTTAGAGATAAGGCGGGTTTCTTGAAGGTGAAAGATGGAAGGGTCCATTTTTCTGATTCTCCCTGTTAACTTGTATCTTTCCATGGAAGTGATAAGTCCAATAATATTCAAAGTTATACCTGAGAGGTTTGATTTAATCCAGGGTATGGTGGAGGGTTTATGAGAATTAATGCAAGGTATCTTATTATGACCACTCTAAATTTGGTTATCATGTTCATCCTCTAGTGGGCTCTTGAGGTTGGCTGCTCGACTTTTCTGCATGGAAGATTTCCTGGAGTATTCTCTGTCGGTTTGGGTTTGTTTTCATATAATAATACAGTTGGCTTTTATCATGGAATTTTTTCCCCTTTCTCCATTGAGTATGAGGGATACTTTTGCTGGGTACGGTAGTTTAAGTTGGAAGCCATAGTTCTGTAGACTTTGAATTACTCCACTTCTGGATTTGATAATTTCCATTAAAAATCTGAGATGACTCTGATGGAATCATCTTTGTACATGTTGAGTTATTTCTCTCTTGCTACTTTTAGCACTTTGCTTTTGGTGTTGAGAGTTTTAACTATGATGTGTCTTGGAGAGTTTCTACTGTGGTTCTGTCTGTTTGGTGTTCCCTGTGCTTCTTATACTTGTTCGGGACTCTATTTTTGCAAAGTTGGGTAAGTCTTCTTCAATAATTATTTTTAACATGAAGAAATGCTTTATTTTATTGTATCATATAAGTAATAATTTGTAAAATCCACCTTGTAAAATTTGTTCTAAAAATTCTTTTTAATTAATATCTTTATTATGAATAAGTATATACATTGTATGAGAAAATCTTGTGAAGGTGTCCCCGTTTCCCTCCTCTCTGTCTCCTACCCACTGGGGTCCTTCCTAGGTGCAAATACAGGATCTGTCCTTAGGTTATGAACTGCTCCAGGAGTAGCCATTTTTTTCTTCCCCCCTTTGTGTATTGTTGCTGAGGGGGCAATTTCTCAAGTATCTCTGGACCTTTGCCTTGTTGGTTGTGTTGGGTATTGTTGGTGTCTGTCTCCATTGACCTTTCATGGGTTATCAGACTTGCTGTGGAGATTGTCCTCCTGTTTGTCTCATAACTTTCCAATAAAGATTTCATTTGGGCCCTTTGTGAAGGCAAAGTGTGGTTTGTCTCCTGCCAGTATGTCAGCCATCCTCCAATGTCTCGGAGGAGTTTGGTTGCCCTCAGCTCTCTCACTGACTTCTGAAAAATACAAACAGAATCTCCATTGGAGAGTAAGATCAATATAGGTTAAATGAGACAAATATTGTTATTTTGGCTAGCTTCTAATGGGTGTAGCCTCTCTATAGCTCTCTGGTAGTGGGACTTTCCCCTAGGAACTTGGGTTTTTTTGTCTCCAAAGGATTTTGCCATGGATCTCAGTTCCAGTTAAGGGTTCCTTATCACTAAGCAGATCTCTTAGCCAATCAGTCATCCCAGGGTTTCAGGGTTGGTTCAACATATGAGAATCAATAATTTTGTTGAATATGCTTCTCAATGCCTTTGGCCTGGATTTCTTCCCCTTCTGATATTACCATGATCAGAATGTTGGGTCACTTTAGGGTGTCCACAGTTCTCTAATATTTTGTTTGCAAGATTTTTTGAACTTATCAAAGTTTTTAGAGAAACAATAAATTTCTTCTGTCTTGTTTTCTATTCTGAGGTTCTGGCCTCCAGATTATTAACTCTGTGGTGATGAATTCTACAGTGACTCTTAATAGTTTTGATTGGTTTTCCTAGTCTGTTGCATTGTTCTTTTTTGAGTTCCAGTTTCAGGTTGAGGCTTCATTTTCTCCTGAGCTTCTTTTTGCATTTTTTTCATATCTTAAATTTAATCAGCTGACTATTTATTTCCCCCATTTGTTGGCTCACCTTCAATTAAAGTATCACTCTTTTGAGTCCCTTTGAATTTCCACAATTAAGTTAAACCTGATGACGAAGTATGTGTGTAGTATGATCTGATTCTGTTCTTCTTCAATTATGTGTTTGTTCAATGTTTCTCAGCCATTATCTTGTTCAGAGTCTCCTTGAAGTTGTGTTTTGAGCTTATTGTGCTCTCCTTTTTGGATCATATTTCTTTTGTCTCCCCTATTTTTTTTCATGGTAAATTCCAAGTGGGACTAGATGACCTTCATGGGGAGCTCTGAGCTTGCAGTGTTGTTTCTTTTTTGTGTTGAGGGTCTAATAATCTCTGGATAAAAGTCTAATTTTCTTAAGGAAGGAGCATATATTGGTCCTTGTAGAGTCTTTAGTGAGTGTTCTGTTTTGGGTTTAAGCTGGATTGGAGTGGGATGGAATTGTATCCACTGATGCATGGGTTGCAGAGGTTACAGGTGCACCAGCAATTCTGGGCAGGTCACAGGTATAAAAGTTGCTTTAAAGGTCATAAATCTCCTCTAGCTGTAACCACCACTGTGTTTTGCCTCTGGAGATCAGGGATTCCAGAAATGGAGCATTCGCCCATCTTCCCCCACCAATCCCCAGCAAAGCAGCTTATAAATTTACACTGCTACTCCCATGGCAGGCATCTATCAGGTGTCTCTTTGCTCCCTAATTGGGGTAGGAATGAGGCACCAAGGTGAAATGAACTGGGACAGTATATCTGGGTATCTTTCTGAAAAACTATTAGTGGAGAATAATTATTTAATCATCCTGGGGATAATTATGAAGATAATTATGACTCATGCTCCCTAGATCTTTATTCAATCAATAATTGCTATGTTTTGATTATCCAATCAAATACTAATATATACTCTGGTGGGCATAGTTTGTACATGCAACCAAAGTTATCAATCATCTCTTCTTAAACTATGAAAATCAGATAGTATTATCCATATGACCACAAAGTCATCACATGGATCCATAAAATGAAAAGAAAAAGGACAGACAAGTCAGTTAGAGAGCCGGGAAAGAATAAGGGGTCATAAATATTCAAAGTACGAGCAGGATTTGATCTACATTCGTTAGAGGTATAGATGGAGGATCATTTCTACAAGTCATGGAAAGAAACAGACATGCAGATCTTGACAATGAGTGTTGGTTAGCAAAACAACAGGGACTTTAGTTCTAAAATTTGGAATTCATTAAATACCTTATGTATATTAATTTTTTTGATCTGTATGTTCTCAAAATACTTTAAATGCTAATATGAAAACATTGATACATGTACTATTGAACAAAATTATATTTTAGAATTTTGTTATGAAAAAACTAATACAATTCTTTACATAATAAAAGAAGTTGTCAGTGAAATTATTTGGTCCAGATTTGTCATTTTATACATCTATATGCACAATAATTCAATCATTAAGGGTAAAGTTATTGTACATATGCTTTGATAAAAGAAAACAAAAACAAAAAACAAACACAAAAGCCACCATAACAAACCATTTAGACATCAGATGTATCTAAGACACTTCCCCATGGACTTTAAATTCTTGGTGTTTGAAGTCAAGGTTAGAAAACAAGAGACTTTTTTATGGTGTAGTAAATGTAAGGACTGCAATGGCATGGGAACGCCTTTACAGTCAGACCTTAACCAACAAGGAGGTAAAACAAGGAGTCCAATTAAGAGCAGAATAATAGTTTACTTGGGAGAGGAAGCAGCTTGCTCATAAAGAGACTATACGTGTTATAAATTCAAGACAGATTATTAATGTAGATTAGTTCCAATATGTTGATAATAGATTAGAATGTTATATTTTAGAATTTTTACACATACATTTCCATTTACCTGAAGTTCTTAAAACATTCATTTGTTTATGTGGAGAAAGAGAAATATGGAGAGTGAGTATGATCTCTTGCTGCTGCAAATTCTCTATTATGCATGTGCCAGTTTGGGCATCTGACTTTTGTGGGCATTGGAGAATTGAACCCAGGCCAGTGAGCTAAAAGAAAGTAGCACTTTTCTTTATTTTTAATTTCCTCATACAGTTCGGTATAAATCTTGAAATGAAAGCCTCACAAATGTTCAATATTCCAGTGATAATATTGAAAAATCTGGTTATTAACTCAGGAGCTGATTGTGTGTTTCATGTGATTTTCTAGGAAAGTGTATACATGGGTGGCTTATATTAATTTCTACATGCTAAATTTAACAATAAATACTGACAAGAAAGTAATACCTGTTAATATTTGATGGGCACATCTTCCAAGGAACAGAAGCCAGAACACTTCACATGCATGACTTAATTTCTAGAAGAAAATCTTGAAAATTGATTATTGCTTTAGTGAGGTTTTAGCAGCAACAATGAAATAGGAATAACTTTAACACACACACATAAACTTTCTCCCTCTCTCTCCCTCTCTCTCTCTCAACATCAAACTATATTTTTTTTTACTAATTATTTAGATTAACCATAAATTCTGACATTGACTTTACAACTCACAAATCAGGCAGGTGACTTAACATCTCTCCAGGTCCCCTTAAAAATCATTTCTTGTTAGAATACTGTGTATTGAAAACTATACAGTTCTCTATACAGCCCATATAAATACAAATGTATATTACACATTTTGTATAGGCAAAACATGTTATACCTTTGCTCCAAAAAACTGAGATTACAGTGCTACCATATCCAGCTTTCTCAGAGAAATGTTTTCTCATAATATCACCATAACTCATAAAGAACTCAGAATGTGGTATATTTTCACTTCATGTACATAGACATGATAGTATTGAGATTTAGAGATTTAAAATAAAAAAGTTAAAAACTACACTTACTAGAACGAACATTTACCATTTACTGTTTTATACTATCAAGCTCTCTTTTGGTTGTATCATGTCCAAGTTTTATGCCAAGACATACTCAACATGATTTAAGGTCTAGACTTGAGGCATTTAATTAACTATCAATTTTTTGTTCAAATATATAACACCAGAAAAGCCTGGATCCCCTTACCTGATGATTCCTATTATCATGATGACAAACAGTTTAGAAGCAAAGTTCTGTTTCCTCATGCTCCCTTCTCCTCCTATCATCCAAGCAGACAGAGCCCCACTGATTCGATATGCAGAATGCCCATAAAATATTTGCTTCAGACAAAAAGAGAGCTTTCCAATTTTATTGGAAAGTCCTATGATTTCTCCTTTACATTCTATGTTTATTTATATATGTGTTTTTGTGTGAAAGACACAGTTAAAATGACATCTTCAGAGTGGAGTAAGGTTATTTAAAATCCACAGATAGTTACTGCTAAGAAGTTAATATTTGGAGGTGCAAAATGCACGTCTTTGAAAGAGAGTTCTCTGTTTTTCTGAACTCCACAGAGCAGTAGAGCAACACTTTCTATTATTCTTAAGCCCATCTTCCAACACTTTCTCCCTTTGTTAGATGCACCATCATGCTTGGCAATTGTGTCAAGTGTGCACTGGGCTGGTCAGCTTCATGCGGGGTTTCATCTGGCTTAGTTAATCCTGAATTTACCTTGAATTCTTTTCTGAACTCAATTCGAAATGCACTTGACACATTGTAGGACTGTACACAGACGTTCTAGCCTTTGGACAGTGCATTCATCTGAAACTTTTCTAAGAGTCTGTTTCATTCCAGCACGTTATTGCCTTCTTCACTTGACTGAGCCCATATTGCCATCACCCTTTGTTGTGTCTCTGGGGGCTGGACTGATTCTGGTCGTGTGGTGCGCTTCCTGTGTTCTGTTCATATGCATTCTGCCTTACAGCTGTTGAGAGCCTATGGAATCTCTTGCATTATGGTACAATGGGAAGTTGGTATAACCAAGCCAACATTATTTGTTGCCAGTTAAATAAAACTTAAGTCCATGACACAGTGTGAAAGACTCACCTTACAAGGATGGGCTTACAAGTGTCATTCAGCTATCTTTGTCCTTCCCTTCTCATATAGTAATGAAATCACCATGATCTCTGAGCATAAGATGAACAGATATCGTTAGCAAAACCTCTGCAAAAGAATGTGTCCAAAATAAAGTATACTAACAAAGTTAGGAAAATTATGTCAACCTCACAGCTTATATTCTGATTTTATTATAATTATGTTCTATTTTTTTCATTTCTTTCATTATATATAATTCATATATATGTAGTGCATGAACATTTATAGTTGCACACATATGCAATCCAGTCTGTTTTAATTCCTCCCTTTGGAAAAAAAAAACATTGACTTTATATCTTTTTAATTTTTTTGTTCTCATTTGCCTACTGTAATTTTCCATTAATATTTGAAAATTCTTTCCTTCATCTGAAGTTATGGTCTGTTTACGTTCCCTCTCCATTTAGTCCTTCTGAGACAGGGGTTGGAATCAAGATATTCTATTGATTAATAGCATGGATGTTGAGATATTTAAGACCACCTCCTGCTACTTACAAGCTATGTAAAATTTGTAAGTTAAAATATGTTTGCATACCTTAGTTTCCTAGTAAGAAATGGAAATTATAATATCTATTTCACTGTCTTTTCTTCTAGTTATACATAATTAAATAAAAATATTAAGTTTAGTTGGCATAAAATACAGAATTACTGGTGGTGGAAGGATTTAAATTGGGTCAGGGGAGGGGATAGGGAGAACATGTGGGGGAAGAGTTAACAAAAATTAAAGAACCTATAAATAAGACACATGGAAACTTACTTCTTCACTTCCTAAAATATGCATATGTTAAAAAAGAATAAGGGGCAGAAAGATTGTAAGAACCATGGTCTAGGAGAATATCTAGATTCATTGCCCCCCTCAGCAACAACACACAAAGGAGGAAAAAAATCTGACTACCTGTTGTGCAATTCATAACTCCCTACCCCATATACTGGTCCAGTGTGCCTACAGAGGATGGCCTCCAATGGGTTAAGAACAGGGAGGAAGGAAATGGAAGTACCACCATAAGCTTTGCACATAAAAAGTGTCGAATTATTGACAATAAATATGTTTAAAAAAAAGATAGAGTTTGATCAGAAATGCCCTGTGATGGTGTATAATGCTGTTCCCTGAAGTCATAGATTATTACAAGAAAACTCCAGTGTTTAGGGTAGAATATGCTCCACTAAGTTATTGGTCAGGGAGGTCCCTGTTGTCCCCAAATAATAAATAGTATTGCAAAGTCTCTTACTTGTCTATCAGAACTAGATGGTAAGATCTTGTTGCTGAAGACTTCACAAGCTCGTACTTCAGGACATGGAAAAGTCAAGCAGGAGCTGATCTGGAAATCCTCCTCTCTGTTCACTCGCTGTCATGATGCTGACCAGTTCTATGCAACATTTTGTGTGAGAAAAATTATTACCAGTTTTGACCAGCAGTAGATCCTGAAAACTACACAGTGTCCCACCAGGTAAAAATGTGCCAATTGGTATAATTGTGGCAAGTCCATTATGGGAGAACCCAACGGCTGTCTGATTAGATTTGAGACCATTCCACAGGAGGGCATTCATGCCTGATACTGACAGTCCAGTCAAAAGGCTATGCCTAGGGAGGTCATGATTCCTAGCAGGGAAACTACTACTATTGTCTGGCTACATGAATATAGTAGGCTCACAAAATTGCCCATTAAATATTGATGTTTATGCCTAGGCAATAATGCTCCTCTCAGCTTTGGTTAGAGAAGCGTCTCTTTTTAGATGGCAGTGACTCCTGGGAAGAATAAAAACTTATCAAAGTGCTGACAAGTAACTTTTGAGTGTTCAGTACTAACTGAGACATCTCTATTAGGGGCAGTTGTGGAAGGAATGGCATAAGAATGTAAGAGCTGAAGGAAGAGGAATGATTCTATGGAGTGCTGTCTTCAGTGGTTATTATGTTCATGGCCTCAAAGTGGCTGGTGCTATTTATACAAGACCTAAATAAAGTAAGAGTAAACAATGAAAGCATAAAAATAAAAGGAGGACTCTTTGGAAAGAAGGGTTTTAATGGTGGGGTACAAAGAAGTATGTTGGCTGGGGATTCTGATTGGCGTACATTGTTTATATGAAGGTACACTGTTAACAAAAGCTTAAAAAGAACCAATATGTCAATTATAATTCACATAATGCATATACTCTAAAATATTCACAATACTGAACATTAATTTTTTTCTGACTACCATTTCTACTTTAATTGTTCATGCAATGGATTCTAACAATTTGTAATTTTGATCTTTGAAGTGTTCACACTGTCAAGATATAGATTGACAAAATTAAGACATGGGGCAGTTATTTAATCAGTAGAAGTGAAATATATGGCCAAATATCTTATTACACATAGAAATTGACATTGGGAAGGAATTACATATAACTAAAATCTCAACAGTGCATAGGCTGGGATACTTTGGTCTAATACAATGAGCAAACTAAATTTATCTTATCTGCAAAGAAATTTACAAAGAGCCTGGGTCATAAAAATCTATAGAATTAGAGTGCTTATCCATGAAAAATATAACAAAGATAGCACACTAGTGTGCTACCTTACGGAGAAAAGTTTACAAAACATAACTTTATTGGAACTCAAACAAGACATAGAAATATAACATGGCTTATAGTTGTTGGAACTGGACTACTGATGCAATGAACATCTATTACGTCTATTACAAGAGTCTTAACTGCTGAGCCATCTCTCCAGCCCAGTCATTTGTGTTTTTAATGGAACATCACTTGGATTAAATCATAATCTGACCTAATCTCCAATCACCTAAGTAGTCTTTGAGATATTTTAATATTTAAGAGAGAATTTATCATATTTCTGTTACTGAGTGCTTAAATTTATAAACAAATTGCCTCAATTTACCCGAACCCCAAATAAATTACTAAACAAATTGAGAAAGGAAAATAAATTTATTTGTAATTTCATGAAATTCTCTTGGGCACGGATTAGTTTCCTCCCCAATGAGACTGTGGTCATCTTAAAATTTATAGTAACTTATTAAACAAGGGGAAGAATTTAAGTGAGGCAAGTGAATTGTTCTTTTTCCTGTTTAGAACAGACCAGGGTCTTAGTTGCTGTTGTATTCTGCTTAAAAGACAGATTTTTAATTCATATCTGTGATTAGGGAAATGTGGTATTCAAGATCCTTGATTCTTTAAAAAAAAGTATGTTATTTGCAAGCAGAGAGAGATAGAGAGAAGAGACATACAGGGAGAAAAGGTATGCCAGGGCCTTCAAGCCAATGCAAATGAACCCCTCATGTGCATTCTGTGTACCTGGCTTAGCATGGGTACAGGGGAAACAAATCAGTGTTGTTAGGCTTCGCAGTCAAACACCTTAACTGCTGCACGATCTCTACAGCCTAAGATCGCTTGTTTTTGAAAGAGGAAGTTTATAGCTTTGTCAGATATGAGACTCCAAGCCATTCTGTGCCCATTTGAAATCCTTTGTCCTTAGGTCCAGTCCTTTGAAAAGTAGAGTAGAATTCTTTCATATCTCATATTCTCTCCCTCTCTCTCATTTCACAACATTACTGAAAGGTCACTTCTTTCTGTAATGCTAAATTGGAATTTAACGAATTCAACATAACCTCATTCCTTTTGTGTTTCTTTCTGCAGACATGTCCTTTAATAAGATCAAGTTATATTCTATAAATATAGGTATACATTTTTCAAAAGTTAATAACTCTCCCCATCACATTTCTTCTTTTTTCATCCAATATGTAATAGAAGGTGGAAAGAAAAGTTGAAGATTGCTCCAAAGTTTATAGGACTGAGTTTATTTATTTTTCCAGTTGTCACCTTCAAACTTAGACCCCTGCATGCTTGCTAAATGTGTAAACTTTGAGGCTCCTAAAAGTAGAATATAGCTAATTAAGAAATGTGTATCTCAGTTAACCTATACTGATCTCACTCTCTGATGGAGATTCTGTTTGTATTTTTCAGAAGGCCTTGAGAGAGCTGTGGCTCTTCCAACCCTACCAACAAACCGCAGACCAATAGCTGTTATCCTGGCAAGAGATGAGCCACCCCAGACATACTGTGGAGCATCCATATGGAACCCTGCAGAGAATGATGGGATGAACAACTTACCCTTAGTCACAGCCAATCAGTCAACACAGGATAAACCAGTGAGACAGACACCAATGTTTTTCGACAAAACCTAAATCAGAAGTACAGAGACCCCTAAGTCCTCAACAATAGAATAGCTTTAATACCCACCAAGATTCAGGGAACTGAGTGGAAGAGGGGGTGGAAAGATTGTGAGAGCCGTGATGGGGAAGATTATCTAGAGGCATGGTCAGGAGAACCTGGCTGAATACTAGGCTCTCCATGGTCCCCTGTCACAAGGACTGATCCAGACCTCCCATGGAGGAGGTTATCCAGTGGGGGGGGGGGAGCAGAGAATTGGGGATAACAACTCATTGTTGACCCACTAAATAATGTATCTCATTATGGACAATAAAAAATAACAAACTAAAAATGGAAGGAAAAAAAGGTGATAATTTCATAGTAAAGGTAAAGGCAAACATGTCTTTTTTAGAGAACCTGCTCCACCATCCCTTTGTAGGAGATTAGAAGGTAGACCATCCAGGCCCAGAATGACCTCACAAGCCCCTCTTTAGCTCCTCCCTAGTCTGGGCCTTTTCTCTCCTCCAGCATGATTTTAAATTCTAACCTGGCCAGAAGCTAGGGAATTTTCCTGCTTGGCTCCGGATAAATGTGGGTCCAAGGTGGCTAGAGGGAAGGGAATATTTCTCTATAATGCGATCATGGGTCTTATGGTTTGATTTTCCTTAGAAGTTTTTATCTAGTTTTCTTTTCCTTTTTTTTTTTTTTTGGTGATTTTTAAAAATGAGTTTATCAGACCAGGTGGTAATGAGTTACCTTTCCTTTTTTTTACTTCACACTCTCATCTTTTTCCCCCGCTATGAAAAATTCAAATAAGCATGTGGCACTTGTTAAGAAACCTCTGTGTTGTTAGTTCTTTGGTGTACATTCGATATGAACTCAGGAGGAATGGATTGGATCCACAGTCAGATGAAGGGAATATCTCAGTTAATTAAAAATGCATTAGCAGATTATACATTCATCTATGTAATAGATTTAAAAAATGTACCTACTTTCATTATTTCTTCTCTTTCAAACATCTGGAAATTTCCACAGCTGATGGCAATATTCAGGAAACATACATTATTAAATATTTCTTCTTATTCTTATTGAGCATCTCATCCATTCACCTAACCCCCTAGAGTTACATTCAATTTTTCTTTAAATATCTAGGTGAGGATTGTACACCATCATTTGCCTCAATGTTTTGGGCACTGTATACTGAAAATAATTTGACAACTGCATTCTAACTAAAAGAAGCATGCTCATACTACAATTCTGAGCTCCCAATACCCATCAGTAAGGAGCCAAGTAAACTCATAGTATCACATATCTTACCCTTGCTTACCTTTGTTGATAATGTCAAAGTTAGAAGCACTCAAGTGGCCTGGATGAAGAAGAAAGAACTCTCAAATATGTACTTCCCTATGTCCTTCCTTCACTCATCAGGCACATGTTTGGGTTCCCAATGAGGCTTGTGGGTCACCTGATAAGATAGAGGTCATTTAGGTTATCAAGTGTCTCTATTTCCTATCAAGATTTTTATAGTGTTTGAATCTCATTTCCCAGAGGACTGTATATCATAAGTTAATTGACTGCAGAATATCCTGTTAAAGCTACTAACCCAGAGACATCCTACTAGAAGATTTCCATAGATAAAATGTTTCTGCCTAGCAATATCATCAGTCTATTTACTAGGCTCTCTGCTTATCAGATGAGAGGCTGAGTCAGTTGCTTTCTTTTCCCCTGGGAACATCCATCACCTTAGTAATGAGGGAAGAAAGGGCTGCTGCCCCATTGCTTTAGGGAGGATGTTTATAGTGTTTGCTGTACATATATTCATATATCTGTGTCATTTTACAAGTTACTTTATCAATTAAAAGGGGATATTAAAATTATTAAAAATAGATATTTTCCAATATTTATATTTATTCTTAATTTATCTGTGTGGATAAAATATAATAAACTTAAAATAAATTTTAAACTCTATGAAAATGGAAGGGAATATATAACAGCATAGACCTAACCAAAAGATATTTAAACAAAAAATATGAATAAGGAATTAATTTAAAACTTAAGTTAAAACTAAATAGACATGCTTCATAGATGAAGGGACATGAAGCACCTTGTTACGTTTTCTCTAAGTTTGTAAAAGACTGCTTTTAGTCATGGATTACATTTGATAAATCTCCAGTAACTTCTTAATCACTTTCAGTCTTAATGTATTTGTATGCATGTATATAGTATGTGTGCTGTCGTGTGTGCTGTCCTGTGTGTGTGTGTGTGTGTGTGTGTGTGTGTGTGCAGATGCATGCCCAGTGCATGAAAGGTCAGAGTGGAATGTTGGATATCCTTCTTCATTTCTCCTTTACAAAATCTCTTGAAAGTGTTCATCATTAGACCTGAATCTGACATTTTCAGTCAGACTGGCTGACCAGGGAGCCCAGTGATTCCCTTTATCTTTCTCCCAATGGAATGGTGGTTACATGATTCTGGCGACAGATGCAGAGGTTTATGTGGATGCTGGGAAATCAAGTTCAGGCAGTCGCTGTTCCACATGCCTGTGCAGCAAGTATTCTCACTTGCTGAGCCATCTTCCCAGCACATGGATTTATTTATTTTTGTTTGTTTTTTTTGAGGTAGGGTCTCCATTAAGTCAAGGCTGACCTGGAATTCACTGTGTAGTCTCAGGCTGGCCTTGAACTCACAGCAATCCTCCTACCTCTGCCTCACAAGTGCTGGGATTAAAGGCCTGCGCCACCACGCCCAGCTCTGGATTTAATTTTTAAAGTAATATGAAGCAGAGATTTCAACATGCTTCATACATCCACACGTGTAGCTACAGTGATTTCAGTGTACTCCATAGGATATGGAGATTTCTGTGAACTGTAAAAGCTCACACATATATGCAGTGTGTTTTGTGCCCATATTCTTAGGTCATAAGAATATGACAGTAATGCAATTCACATCTTCAGGTGCCAGCCGACTGGATCTTTGCTGTTATAGTTACCTTCTTGTTGCTGGGAAAAAAGTACCCAAACAAAAGTAGCGGAGGGAAGGAAAAATATTTAGTTTGGCTTACAGTCTCCAGGGTAGAGCATGGAATGAGCAAAGGCTGGACTTCACTCCTGCTTCAGAATGTGGAGAACACAGCCGCAGGACAGTAAGCCAAGTTCTGTCAAGAGGAAGCTGGCTATATTATGGCAAAACCTTTATCAAGAAGTATACTCTCTCCAGCAAGGATCAGTCACCCAAATTCCCATCAACCAGGGACTAAGCAGTAACATCACATGGGTTAATTGGGGCATGCCAGATTCAAACTATTTGAAATATTAAAATATGTTTACTGTTTAATTTTTTGTAGTTTTCAGCACTGAAAGAGCCTTGTATTTGGCAGATCAGTTAGATGTAAAATTACAAAGATGACACATTGAGAAGAAAATCAAAACTTTAGATTAAAATAGAGCAAGTAATCTTTAAGTTTGATAAAAAAGAGAGTATTAACCAAAGCATTAAGATGACTGAAATAAACCTGGCATGGTGGCTCATGCCTCTCAGCTCTCATGAGAATGAGCTTGTAGGATCACCATGGTCTTGAGGCTAGCCTGGCTTACAGAATGTCCAAGTCAGGCGAGGCTATAGTGGAACCATACAAAATGGAATGGTTGAAGTAAGAAAACATACTAGATAGAGATTCTGCATTAGAAACAAAAACCAATTTTGCATGAATCAGGCCTAGTGCATAACCCTCATCATGGCTATGGGACTGAGGGAGTATGACAGGAATGATTACATGGAAAGAATTTATCAAAAGACACAAACCAAAAAACTGAAAAACAATGAAATCATATACAAATATGGAGCCTGGGAGTTTATGCTATATTATTATAGAAAAAGAAGCACATCAGAAGGAGTCGATAGGATTAGCAGAGACTGTAGTGAAGGGAACATAACCAAACTATGTATGTTCTATGATTTATGAAAACATACAGAAGGCAACACTGCAGGCAGTACCAAAAAAACCACAAAAATAAAATTAAAAAAAAAAAGAGTTAAAAATCACCTAAACCCACAGAGGTACATAATGCTCCAGCCTGAGGAGAGACTATTCTAAGAGGGAAGATTCTAAGACAAAATCCTTCTAAATTTTAAATTTAGAAATAATTGTCAGTAGCTCTGCAAATGACCCAAGAATGCTTAATGGGCAGACATGTGCTTTAGGAAAGAAAAGATACTAAGCTCTTTAATTTTGAAACTCAGTAACTGGATCCATTTGACCAGACAAATTTGTTGATCAGTGTGTGTTTTTCTGCAATTGAGGGTGTTTCTTGAACTTCCGTTTAGTAGTGTTTGTGCTATTATGTTTCTGAGAAAATTGGCTGAGCATGTGAAGAAAAAGGGAGAACTTTAATTGGGGCTAGAAGAAGGTTAGGTTTTATAATCTAAGTCACTCTTCTGGCTAGAAACTGTCACTGGAGGCCTTTAAAATATCATGGAATATGGACAAATTCCATAACTATCAATTGGGGGATCACAGAGTTACAAGAAAATAGGGAAAGTGAATTAAAACAACAGGAAAATGGACCTTCACATTTTGAAATGCTGTAATAAATAGATTTAATAATAACCTTACTTGTTTGACTTTAAATGTATGTTGTATATTAATGGAGAAAGAATAGCAGATTACAATGAAAATACAGGGGAGATAAAATTACTTTTGCAAAGGGCTGGAAAGGAGAAAGTACAGGGTCTAGGACCGAGTATAGTAGATGCTGAAATTAATCCTCTGAAAGCAGGAAAAATATTTCCAAAACCTGATGTGTGAACTAAGACTTGTTAATTAGGTGCTAAAGGTGGGAAGGGTATGGGAGACCAAAGACACAGTTCATATAAAAGTGCATGAAAAATAAAGGTGTGTAGTACATGTGATAAGTTACTGTTTGCTTGATTAAATACTTAGGTTTGAGGCTAGACGGAGACATTAAATTATTGTATATGATGTAATACGATATTTACTTTTTTGAACTTGGTTTTATTTAAATCAAAATTGAAATGAATAGAAAGAAACATAGCAAATTGAAAGCTTAATCATTTTGAATCAGAGTTGGAAGAAAAAGTTAAAACATTTAAAACACAGATCTAATGATGACATGAAGAGAGGGCAAGAAGGATAATAGAAGAATAGCACAAGCCCTGCGATGAACACAGGCATCTCAAGGAGTTTCATATTTATTCAGAGATCATGGTTGCTGTGTTGAGACAAATTTATGGAAATAAAGATTTCTATTGACACGTTAGTAGAATGCTCCTGAGCTCCTGATTGCACATGGGTAGGACTAAGGAGGTAGATAGCAGTGCTAATGGATGCCTTGAATAGATTTCTTTTGTGAGTACGTGAGTGTGATGTCATATGTGCATGTGTGAATGTGTCTGAGTGTAGGCACACAAGTTTGCAGGCGTGCGGGCATGTGTGAGCCTATGGCATGGGGTCCAGAGCTTAAGGTTTGATATCCTTAGTGGCTTTCCACCTTACTTTTTGAGACAGGGTCTTTGGTTGAATGCAGAGCTCACTGATTTGGCTAGGCTAGATAGCCAGTAAACCCTGGAGATCCCCTGGTCTCTGCTAGCCAACCCCTCAGATGACAGCTACAAGCCACCACCACACTGGATATTCTGTTTGGATACTAGGTTTCAAAACTCAGATCCTCACACTTGCAAGACAAACCCTTTACCCCCTGAGACATCTCACCAGCACATTGAACAGAATTTTCAGTTAGAGATCAATTAGATTACACTAGGATTGATCTTTAATACAGATGTAGAGCCTTGCACAAGGAAATTTTCTGTCTGTAGGTTTAGCTTAAAATTCTTATTGAAAATAAGTTGATTGGATAGAATGACATGTCTTTATGTTTAAATATCTAAATTTTCCAGAATTTTTTTCTTTAAGTCAAATTGAGTTTCATGAGAAGGGTATACACAGAGTAGGAAAAATCATAGGAAAAAAAAAAAAGACCCAGTGCTGAAGAGATGGCTTAGCGATTAAGGCATTTGCCTGCAATGCAGAAGGACCTGAGTTCGATTCCCCAGTGCCCATGTAAAGCCAGATTCACAAGAAGGCTGGAGACCCTGGTGTGCTCATTCTCTGTCTCTCTCTATCTGCCTCTTTCTCTCTCTCTCAAATAAATAAATAAAATACTTTAAAAAAAAAGACCCAGATATTCCGAAGTTTGAGGAGAGTTTTTTTTTTTCTGTATCATGTAATTACTTTTGCACATTGAGTGGCCTTTACTATTATTCTCCAGTAATGCATTTTCTGTTTCATATCTTCAAACTCTCTGGTACTTATTAATATGTAAATAATGGGTGTGTCACAGTCAGTTGGCCTGTCTCCCAGGATCATTACTTTTATGTCTTTATGTAAGATAGCATCATGTTTTCTGTGCACTCGCATGAAATGTGGCTGGTAATTCTCCTGCATTGTGGCATTCTCTGCCTGCAGAGAGGGGAAAACCTTGCTGTGAGAAGCGGTGGTGTGTCTTTCCCTTTCAACATGGAATAATGAGTCTCTGACAACCAGGGCTAAAGATGCATCATTACACAGACACAGCAGTTTAACTGCATTTTTAAAAGACTTCAGAATGCCAAAGATTTATTTTGAAAATGAAAATTATTTAATTCATGCTTGACCAGACCCCTCAAATATAGTTTAAGAAATGAGATATCTCTTTACATTGTTAAACCGTGTGATGATCTGATCTAATCTAAAAATTTATTGTTCCAAGACTTTTATCTGTTATTGAATAAAAATAAGTAACTATGAGAAGGAAAAACATCTACTTTTTCTTCATTTAAGCACTTATCCAATGTCTTATGTAAAATATTGTACTGCTGAAAATTATCATCCCTGAATACAAATTAAAGAAATAATATTTGACCATTGAAAAAGGTCTCTGCATCATTGAAGGATTGGTCATTTTTTCATTAAATAATTATTTACTGAGCAACTATTATGTGTTTAATACAGCTTAAGGGATGAAACGGAAAGCATAGAAATTAAACTCTGTATATTGAGAGAAATTATATATTATGAAAATGAGACATGCAAAGTACAAGATATTAAATTTAGTAAATAAGCTATTTACATATTTAAAAAATAATTGTCAAATTTATAGGGTAGAGAAATTTGAAGGGTATTGCAAAGTTTTCTCTCAAGATTGTAATTTAGGAAAAGTTAAGAAAAACCTCACTGAGAATGAAAAACTATGGTGTCAGAGATCAGAAGTAAAAGTATCAGTTGTAATGTGGAAAATGTTTCCAGAGAGATGAATGCAGAGTGTCAACGAAGATCAAACAAAGGCCTCTGGCGAATAACAGAGTTATTTAGGAGATGAGGTGAGGACATGGGGTGGGGGAGGGTGTGTTTGCAGACCCTTAGAGTGACAGGAAACTGATGTATGGGAGAGTTTGGGCCTGAAGAGTGTCATCCCCTAACTGAGGCACTCAGTGGGACTCTTGTGTTGATGGTTGACTTCACATGGCAAGGGTAGGAACAGCAAGGCTAGTCAGTTGATTGCAATGATACCAGAGAAAGATGGTGATGTCTGTTGGCTGGTGGAAACAGGTGGGGGCCCAGGTCTGAAAACCAAAATGGATTTTGAAGTGAAGCTTGTAAATTTACAAGTGAATTGAAAATGACATGTGAGACAAGAAGATTTGATTATGAATATTTCCAACTGCTTATGTTTGGAGCAAATGGAAGTCTTTTTTACCATCAATGAAGATGTGCAGAGACAGAGTGAAGGAGAGTTCAAGTTCATTGCTGACCTTGTTGAGTTTATGGTCAGATCTGCAGACATGCAGGTGGTACTGTCGGCTTTGATGTTGGAAGACACATGGACACACACTGAATACAGTAAAACTAGAAATGACAATTATAGCCACACAGAGATCACACCGTGCACAGCCCCACAAAACATTCAAAGGTTAAGGTTGGAATCACTTTCATCTGTGGAGCAGATATGGTTGGAGAGAGTCAAGCCAGGCCATGTGAGGCCCTAGAAAGCACATGAGGAAGTTAAACAGAGACCAACAATCATATGTTTGTTATAGGCCAAGTGAAATTGACATTGCGTCTTTATCCTTTTAGAAAATGTTGGAGATATAGACATTGAATGAGATATTAAAAATTTGGATGTCAAATATTTTCAAGGTCTACCTTATTGAGCTCATATTTTTCTGCATAATTTGTACTAAAACTATTGTCATATGAATGATCTCAACTAATAGTTCAAACATATCTAACTAAGAAGCAAATAAATAAACTGTGAAATTTATGTTTTTTGAAAATGTTGTGAATCATTTTATAAGTTGTTTCTTTTTTGGTTGATAAAAAGCATATTAAAAAAACAGGACACATTAATCACATTGTTTCAGTTTCTGCCCATTTTATAGTAATATAAAAAGAATAATAATGCATAGAGACATGAAGAAGACTCTTGGGACAATAGAAATATCTTGTATCATATTAATATTTTTTATAAGATTAATTTTTCTCATGGTCATTTTTTTCCACTTTTGAACTATGTTAGAATATTTAGAAAAGGGATTTTGTATGAATGGTCTTCATCTACTATTGCCACAACATCCAGAAATATTTATATGTCCTTGCTATGTTAATTTATTATAAAATATCAAAATTATCTTCTATAGATTACCATATAGTTTCAATTATGTATTTATTTATTGTGATGAATGAATCTTAGGAAAACTAGAGTAGTCTAAGTATATGTTTGTGAGCACTGCTTTGGCACTAATGTAATGTACAATGTCCCTCAAAGAGAAAAGGGGTCCTAGATTTACCCATATAGGGACAAGGAAAAAGAGGTATCAGAGCAAGGAGCAAACTATCATCTCTTTAACAGTAGTAATCATTTTCTATAGAAAGGATAATTTTTAAAAGAAATCACATTAAAGTCATTAAGATTTCTTTAGTTTTATCATCTGAACAGGGTAATTTTTCATACTGATCACACAAAGTATGAAAATGCATTTTCAAAAATTAAGCTTTGATACTTCTATAAATATGATAACTAATAATATGCATTACTTAGCTTAATCATGCTCTATCTTGTTCCAAGTTAATTTGAAGAGAGATATTTGCAAGAACTAACAATTGTGATCGTTTACACAAATCACAGACCAATATAGGATTTCACTGCATGTATAAGCAATCATTTATGAATTTATACAGACCACACAGTATATGTCTGAAAGAACATATAGTACTTTAAGCTAAGAACATAGGGCTTCTGGTTGTTTGCACACATATAGTTTGCTTTAATCCCTTTTGTTTCTGGCCTTAATCTTGCTAAGCAAAATTCTGTATACTAGCATGTATGGAGTTCAAGTGAGGAACATTCATCCATCCCAAGTATTTATTCCCGCATACAGAGGGACAGAGACAGAGAGAGCAAACCAAAATTATAAAAGTGATATTGCACATTATTATGTGTGGAATAGGTGCCCATATATATTAGCTAGGGCCAAACATTGAAAACAATCAGAACAAAAGTTTTGCATGTAAAAGAATCGCTTCATTATGTGGTATGTCTCTGAGAGATATTCATGACAAATAAAATGGAGAAAAAAAACCTTGCAATACAGAGTCCATTGCCCTCCCACATATTTCTGTAACAACTTCTGTGCTTCCTAATGGTTGCTATGCTGTGCTGTGCAACCTGTGTTATGGTGCTCCCCAGAGGTAGATGCTTTTCTGAAAATCCTTTGCTCTCTAGTGCAGTAACTCCGGTTATTACTCGACCAACTGTGAGCTCTCTTTGTCTCTTAATGGGCTAGCTTATCATCAACAGTGCTCCTTTACAGTAATAAAAACAAAATAAAACAAACCAAAACTGCAGTCCTCGACAATCACCTGAGACAGGGCTTGACATCTCACTATTCACATCGTGTGTTTTCTTGAGGTATTTTCCCCATCATTAGCTTTAAAACACGGAATTTAAAAATTCCAACTTAAAAAGAAAGTATCATTGGATATTGATAAGTAGATGACTTATTTAACATTTCTCCACCATCATATCTGTTTTGTGAGGCTCTACATTTTCTTTAATAATCTTTCAAATTATTTTTAATGACTGACCACATTTCATCTTTGCCATATAGAAGGATTTAGCAGAAAAAAAGAGGGATGGTGTCTAGTTCAATTCATCTTTAAAGCTTTTTCCTAATGCATTTTGTTAAAGAGGAGACTGCAAACGGGAAGCTGGCATATTAATGCAAAAGCTATTCACATGGCAAAAACATTCATGTGAGAAATGTGTAAGCAAATGATATGGATATGGAGGGAGCCATTTCCTCTGAGGGAAAGCTATCATTAATGCTTCACCTCTCAGGCTGTTTAAAGTTTCTAGCATCAGATGTATATTTATATTCTCTTCTGATAATAAAGCATCCTAACACAGAACAAGAATGTGTCTAGTTTAATGGTAAGATAGAAAGAAAGACTTCTTGACTTATGGGTTTGAGAGAACCACAAAGCCTTGTAAGTCCATTCTCAGTTATCTACAAGCACTGACAACTTGCCCAGTCTGGGCCACTGAGGCTTTAGTTAGTGTTGTGCCCAGAGAGAGCACCATGAATTGAAACCTCTATTGGGATTTTTTTTTCAAATTTAGAAATTCATCAGAGTTTTACGGGCCTCAAAAATTAGGATGTAATTCATATTTTATCAAAAATAAGACAAGATGGAGATCACCTCAATGAGGGAATCTTCAGAAATTTTCCTAGTAATATTTTCAAATTTCATTTTCTACTTCAGAATTTTAACTTTATTTGAACTTTTTCTGCAGAATTGGAGTCTACTTTGTTTCAAGTATATTACTTTCCTCAAATTTGAATGTGTGTAAAAAAAATTAAAAAAAATTGAATGTGTGTGAAATGTGTCTATGTGATTGATGGACATGTGCACATACATGTGAGGGAAGGGCAAGTATACCTGTGTGTGCATTCACTAGGAGACCAGAGGTCAACATCTGTCAGTTTCTCTCCACCTTACTTTGTGGAAAAAGGATCTTTCTCTCACTGAACCCGGTGCTCACAGGTTTGCCTACACCAGCTTAATAGCAAGCCTCCTGGATCTTCCTGTCTCTGTTTTCCCAGGAGCAAGGAGACATGCCCAGCATTTGTCATGGTTGCTAGGGATCCAAACTCAGATTGTCATGGATGCTCTGCAAGAATTTTAGCCACTTGAGTTCCCAAGAGTATTACTGCAGAAAGAATAATCACCTGTTTTTTTGGTATCTTCATACATTTAATGTCTTGTTCAATAAACATGTATTTATCTATTTGATAGTACTTTTTATATATGTGCCTACAGAGTACCTGACTAAACGTCAGTCACTGTGTGTGACAGTAACAATAATTGATATTGAAAAAAAAAATAAACAGAACTTAGACATTAACAGAAGCCTGTGAATTCTTCTAGCGAAAAAATTTCATATTGTGAACAGAAAAAAAAACTCATTCTTTTTCTTGCATTATGCATTTGAAAGAGAAATAGATTGTTTTACACACATTTTAAATGTAATCCTTTATCCTTCCTGTTCATCTATATAGTCAAAGGCTAGGATCATAAAAAGGAGGTCCTTATACATTAATAAATCATTACATAGTCTATAATAGGAATAAAATTTATAGCATTGTGATTAGGATTAGTATATATGTTTGTTTCTTGGTTAATTTTTGAAGACAGTAACTCAGAGGAGAAATCGTTAGTTTCTACCAATGCACAACATGAAATAAAAAGATTTTATAAGTAAATAAATAAGTAAAGAAATAGCCTTATAAAATATATTGGATGCTCAATTTTATAAACTTATGCATGCCTTTCCTTACTAATACTTTCTCATTCTCAACAGACTACCCTTTCATGTCATGAAAGGAAAAAAATCTAATGTCAATATTTTGTGTGTTAAAGAACAGATTTACATTACTCCCATCAATCTTGGCCTTAAGGCTAAATTACCATTTGCTATTTCTAGTTAAAATATTTTCAGTCTTAATATTGTATATAACAAAGATTCTATGAAGCCTACTATTAAATGTGAAAACATATTACATTTTTAAAGATAAGTTTGAATGATTTTACTGTATGTGATATGTGCAGGCACCTTTCATATCTAATATTTATATTTAAAAAGTTCATATTTATTAAATGCATATGTTAACATTATTCTGCTTCTTGGAAGCAAATAGAGATATTGGAATAAGAACTACTTACATCTATTATTAAAATATCTACTACATTTCAGAAATTTTACTATATATATTTCATATAATTTCAGTTAGCATGAATATATTTGATAGAAAATATCAATCCAATTGTGTGGACGAAGAAAATGGATATGCAAGAACTCATTATCTCTCCATTAGGAAGTTTTACATATACATATATATTTAAATATTTTAAAACATGTTTTATTGCATTTTAGAGTAGTAAAATTATTTCAACTAAATAAAACATGATGCTATAACAATAATCTTTAGGAGCAAATAACCATCTCCTCTAATTTTCAGGATAACTGACTGATTCTTGATTTTCCTTTAAGCTATAAATGGATTTTGAAGGCAGGTATATTCATATGCATTTGTAATCCCTGAACTTCTAAAGTAGAGGCAGGAGGCTCAGGTGGTCAAAGCCAGCAACCTGTATACAATGACTTTGTGACCAACCTGGGCTTCATAAGTCTTATTTCAAAGTACATAAATAAAAATATTTGCCAAGTCCATTATACATGTGTTTTTCAAGAATATACATTGTACCTGATTCATTATCCAAATGACAAAATTCAATTGTCATGATGTAGGTATCATTAAAAAAAAATCATCACCTTGGAAAGAATTTTAAAAGGACCTTTTAGAAGAATCAGGAACATGAGAAGATTTAGACAGACGTGGATGAATTAATGGATGCATACACACTGGGGGAGAACTGGATATCATTATGTCCTTGTAAATGGATCAATATGCAACATGGAACAAGAGCACACACTGAGAGTGACAGAAGGGAACCATATAAAGAGGGTGATTCCAGCCCAGGTTACTCAAAAGTTATTGCTACCGAATCTTGAGGCTTACACACATGATTCATTCAGATCTGCTGGATAAAAGCACATGTCCTGAACCATCATCAGAGCTGTGGCTCAAAACACAGTTTGCAATCTAAATCCAGCTCTGTAGTTACTAAGAAAATTAAGGAAAACATTTTCTGTGAAAAAATAATACAAACTCCAAACCTACTATCTTTAATAACAAGGGTAGAATAAAATTATCTAAAATATGGAAAGGCTAGAAATATGACACGTTCTATAAGTGTACAGAGTTCTAATTGAGTCTCAGACTGATGTAAACAAGGATCTTACACTAAAAAGCATCTTTAAAGTTTACGGTTACCAGACTAGACTCAATACAGCAAGGCTTCAATGCCATAAAAGTCTCTGATAGGTAAAAACTGGACATACAGAAAAGAGCCAAAATGATTTTTTTAAAAAGGCATTTGGAAAATGACAACGGAATGAGATCAATGCCACAGACTGCTCAGGAAAACTTGTTAAGTCAGATAATCAGATGCAAATCAAATGGTGTTTCCGCATGCAGTGGGAAGTATTCACACAGAAGTGTGCTCAGTAATCTCCTATAAGAAGAAAGCTAACATCAAAGTTTTCCTCTTACTAATTTGAGTTTTGAAGTTGTTGAAAAAAGCAGCAGGGCTGTTAGAAAGGGTGAAAGATGTTATTGAGCAAGATTAAAGAGACAAAATGATGAAGGAGCTCCCTTTTTCTCATTAGCTATATTTGCAAATTCAAGCCCGAAAAATATAAATGTATGTGTAATATAGCAATAAAGTTGAGACTTAAAAAAAAGTCTGGACACATCTGAATCACAGAAGTAAGAAACAGACTCCATCAAATCATATATGACAAGCATACTTTAACATTAACTTTATAGTGTTGGGAAATCTGTTACTTAAATTTAAATTTATCATTTGTTTTGTACCTGTAGTTATTATTGTGGTTACTTTTTTTTTACTTTTTCTTTTTTAAAATTTTAGGTTTATGGCCAAGATAAATATTTTATGTTTTTTCTTAACCCTCATTAAAAAATTACATTCCTGTATGTGCTTAGGAGGTAGACTTGTGAAGTTTGGGGAACTCAAGGTAATAAAATAAAATAAAATAAAAACTCTTTTCAAAAGTCCTGAAGTCATTCTACTTGCTGTTTTATAATTCCAGACTTACATAGCCAAAGGATGCCCTCCACCTGCTGCTGTTCAGGGTGAGAGAAGTGTCTTTCTTGGGATTGACCTTTGTTTTTGAATATTACAGCTATTTTTCTGGGTCCAGGCTGTTTGCCTACCTCCTCCTTTTTCTTTTTCTTTTTGTTTAGCAATTGTGTGTGTTTACAATTATTAACCATTGTCCTCTCTCCATTGGAGAACTAAAATTATCCACTCCCCCATCAGATAAATCAAAAGAAATAGAAGCATATTAATTTTAATGTAATTCTAGTTATAGGAAAATTGTGATGCATGGGATGGTGGCACTTGGTATATAATTGTTCATCAATTCATAGTAAGAAACAGGAACAAAAAGTATGAGGAAGAAAAGTCTATATGGTGAACACAAAAAAGAAGACGGAGAAGGAGATAGCAAATTTTTTTTCTTTATTGTCGATAATGAGTTACATTATTTAGTGGGCCAACCATGACTTGTTATCCCCAATTCCCCGTTGCCCCCCTTCCCCATCCCCAGTCAGCTGGATATCCTCTTCCTTGGGCCATCTGGATCAGTCTTTGTGGTAGAGGACCATGGATAGCCCAGTCTTCAGCCAGGTTCTCTTGACCCAAGTGTGTTGTTACTGAGGGTTGCCCAGTCTCTGATATTCTCCCCCACCACGGCTCTCACAATCTTTCCGCCCCCTCTTCCACTCAGTTCCCTGAGTCGTGGTGGGTGAGTATTGAGGCTGCTTTGGTGTAGTGTGAGCTTAAGGGTTTTTGTGTCAAGATTCGTTAGTTTCTGTCTCACTGGCTTATCCTTTGTTGATTGAATGGCTATGGCTGTGGGTCCCTTATTCATCCAATCATTCTAGAATATGAATGATAGAATGGTTGAAGTTAAAGGATTTATGATGTAAGAGTAAACATGCTTTACATTGAATCAAGAGAATAGAGTGCCCTTGGATAAGCAAACAGAATACACATGAAGATCTCTGAAGCATCCCATCAAATTCTGCAATCATTTTACTGTTTTCTTGGAATCAATTAAAAAAAAAACATTTATTGTCTTATTATTTCAGGCTTTCAAATTATATAGGACACTATATTCCCTAGTTTAGGGTTGACAACTAGACAAGAGATGATAGATGCATATGGAAATGGCTCAAGTTATCTTTATTCCTATAATAAATATGTCAACTATTAGTAAAACTTAATGTTTTCATAGTAGGGATCTGGGATTGATCAAAATATATTAAAATACCAGTATGTTGCTATTCAGATGGCTCAGTGATTAAGAGTGCTCCCAAGAACCCTAAAAACTACTAGCTGTGACCACACATTTCTGTATTCCTAGAGTCCTTTGAATCACTGGGGCTTGGATAACTCTCAGACATTCGGAATCAGTGAAGAAACTACCTCCAAGAAAAAAGTCAGGAATCAATGCAACAAAGTACCCAATGCTCTCCTCTGACCTCCACTTGTGTGTGCAAGGCATGCTACACTTGCAATACACAAGCATACAGCAAACAGACATAACACCTATTACACAAACATAAACACACACACAAGAATGTACTGTCACTAATTATAATTTGCTATTTGAGTCCTCAATATGTCACAGTATGAGAGGGGAAATTAATTGTCCTTTGTAAAGCAGCAGGACAATCCTTCAGCAGTTTTTCTTCAGTACATTCCTCTTAAAAGAAGCACCTTGAATTGAAAGGCTGACAAACGGAATGGAAGGAATTGGGGGGATAGGAGAGTGGCAAGGGGGAGTACTTATAAACTAATTGAAACCAATAATGAATCAATTCCATTAAATCCTTACTTTCATAGAGTAAGCTCTCCAGGGAGCCTTGAGCATCATCTGGTAAGAGGGGCTCTGAATAGGGTAGGGGAGGCCAAGCCCTATACAAATTGCTCTGACCATTAACTCCCTGTCCCTGTAATTGCTTAATTCCCACACTGAGGTATTGATCGCAGAGATTCAAGAGGTCCCCCAAACAAAACAGGCTTATGTCAAAGCTCCTGAATACCCATATGCCGCAGGCAAAAGATAAGACCCTATTGCTAAAGATACCACAACATTTTTGTCCCACAACACTGAGAGACACTGCTGGATCCAGAATGGCAATCAGCTCAGAGATGGTAGCATGTGTAGTGCTGGAAGACATTATATGAGCTGCCATGGGAAATTGGCCACTGATATTATGAGAAAGTAGAGGTCACTGATATACAACACTGACTAATTCAGAGAATGCTGAGGACACTGCTATACAGACAGCAGAGACCAGCAAGCCAAGAAGTGCTCCTCTGTGCAATAGTGGTGCTAAACCTAGGTGTGTAATCAATGGCTTGCTGATTGGCTAAGAGATCAGGTCAGTGGCAAGGAACCAAATCTGCAACTGGGACCCTTGTCAAACGCTTATGGAAACTAAGAACCCAGGGTCCAAGAGGTAACTCCCACTAACAAGAGATCTATAGAGAAGCTACACCTTTTAGAATGTCACCAAATTAGGCATGTTTGTCTCATTTAGCCTATACAGATCTCACTCTCCATTAGAGATTCTGTTTGCATTTTTCAGAAGGCAGTGAGAACCATTGACAGCCCAGTTCAATGAACAAGACATGGGATGATGATGGACATTCAGGCAGGAGATGAACCACCCCTAACTTATCATAAAGGATCCAAACAAAGCCTTTGAGGAAGTGGCCAGACTTTGGACAATTCATACCCCCCCTATCACATGGTCTGGTCCAGCAAGGTCATGTAGGAGGGCCATCAGTGGATTGGGGACAAGGAGAAGGGAAATGGGGCTACCATTAGAAGACTTACTCATGCAATGTATCTAATTATTGACAAATAAGCTCTTTTTTTAAAAATAAGAAGCATCTTGATTTTTTCCATGTTGTGATAGTTTGAATAGATGTCCCCTATATAGAATTTATTATAATTGTGTTTATTCTAATTATAAATTGTCTCCAGCCTTCTGGCTGGAGAAGGTGTCACTTTGGCCTGGCCTCCTGGGGTCTGGCACTTTCTAAATTGGATGCAAAATACCAGGGATACATATGCAAAAAAGCAGACTGAACCAAAGTTTGGCAGTTCTGCTTTTTGTGAGTTACAGTGTTACAAAGTGCTTGCTTGCTTCTGGAGGTGCTGGGCCTCTGTCTCTGCTTGGATCTGTGAAAGGGGGGAAGCCTTTCCTTAACTTCCCCTGGATCTGTTAGTTTAATAAATACTTTCCTCCCCAAAATTGTGCCTGATTTGGAGATTCATCCCAGAGGCATGTGGCTGACTACAACACATGTGATTTGTCAAGCATTCCTTAATGCAAAGGGCTTTCTTGTGACAAATTATCTCATTGAACATATACAATATGACTATATAAACACCATTTACTACTGCCAGACCCTACATAGTAGGATTTGTGATTCACTCATTTGAAGGTTGTCACATTGTTCAGGGGGAAAGAACTAATAAATCCACACAATAGTGATCAGGACTCTCCTATCTCTCAAGCATAGGAGATTGGCACTTTAAATCCAATCACTAATCTTGGGTTGCAATCCTATCTGGACTCCTATAACTGAGTGTGTTAGGTTACAGGAAATTTTGCAACAAGGTTTCTGAAAGCACAAAATATATCATGGCTTAAACTCTCTCTCTCCTTCTAGTCACGGCCCCTGTGGAAAATCTGTCTGGCAACTCCTCATCCCAGTCACCAGCTCCTTCCCTCACTAAGCTGTTGACTAAAGTGGCTGATGAGGTCCCAAAAACAAGACAGAATTCTGTCACAGCTCTTGAATACCCACCCCAGGCCTGAGGCAAGATCCTGTTGCTGAAGAAACCACAGAAAGCCATCTATCAGCACCAAGAGAGCCTGCAAGGTCCAGAATGGTAACCAGCCCCCAGATGGTAGCTGGAAGGCACTGCATAAACTGTCAGGGAAAGCTGGTCAACGACAGCTGGAGTAAACAGAGACCACTGACATGAAGCACACTCTGCTGCCATGAGCAGGCTGAACACACTTGCTACTGGGAGATAACAGCTAACCAAGAAAGGAGCACTTGTGCAATGGAGGAGTCAAAGCCAGGGGAAGGCAATCAACAGCTTTTAAATCAGCCAAGTAATCCACTCAGTGAAGGGGAGCCCTTGACTAGAACTGGGGACTGAGGGAGAAATGCACCGGGAACCAGAATCTTGGTCCTCCAAAGAGAAACACATTATAAGAGTGATTTACAAAGAGCTAATAACAATAGAATCGAACCAATTCAGAAATGTGTATCTCAGTTAACCTATACTGATCTCACTCTCCGATGGAGATTCTGTTTGTATCTTTCAGAATGCAGAGAGAGACCTGTGGCTCATTGAACCCTACCAATGAATTGCAGGCTGATACCTGACATCCAGGCAAGAGATGAGCCACACTAGATCTTCCATGAAGGATCCATATAGAAACCTACAGAAAGTGGTGGGATAAGCAAGAGACCCACAACCACAGCCAGTCAGTCAACCAAGGATAAGTCAAATAGACAACAATACTTTCAACACAACCTAAAGCAGAAGTACAGAAACTCCTAAGACCTCAACAATAAAACAGACTTAATACTCACCCACCATGACTCAAGGAACTGAGCGGAAGTGGGGGCGGAAAGACTGTAATAGCCATGGAGGGGGAGAATATCCAGACATGGCCCCCCTCAGTAACAACATACAAAGAGGGGTGGAACTGAGTTGACTCCTAGGCTATCCATAACCCCCTACCCCATGCACTGATTCAGAATACCCATGGAGGAGGATATCCAGCTGGTTGGGGACAGGGAAGAGGGAAATTGGGGAAATGGGGATATCAACTCATTATTTGCTCATTCAGTGTATCTAATTATGGATAAAAAACACATCATGGCATGGGTTTCAATTCTCTAAACATATATTTTAGAAAAAAAAAGATCCTGCATGGAAAATATAAACATCAAAGTTGTCAGAGTGATATCAGGGAAGTAATTTAAGAAATGCCCATCCATGGAGGAATGGACAGAGAAACTGTGGTATATTTATACGATGGAATTTTACTTAGCTGAAAAGAAAAATGAAATATCGAAATTTAAGAAAAAATGGTCTGTCTTTGAGCAGATCTTACTAAGTGATCACTCAAAAGAGCAGAGAATAGAAAGTCACATATTCTCCCTCATATGTGGTACTTAACCAGGGTAACCATTTTCTCTATGCAGACTAGTAGAAAGAAGTGTGACGTTATGAATGAGGGGTAAAGGATGGGGGGAGCGGAATGGCTTAAGCATGAGGGTAAACCATATTAGGTTCAAAAACATACAATCCTTACGAGCATACTGTAACCTATTGAGAAAATAGTGAGCGTCCACTGACAAGAGGGGCCATGAGTAGTAGGGGAGAGAGTCTAAGCCTGTGAATAATTAGATCAGCCTGACAACTCCTGGTTCCCACCACTGGTTCCTTCCCTCACTGAGCTGTTGACCAAAGTGACTCATGAGAATCCAACAACAAGACAGAATTCTGTCAAAGCTCTTGAGTGCTTTCCCCAGGCCTGAGGCAAAACCCTGTTACTGAAGAAACCACAGACTGCATTGATCAGCATCGAGATACCCTTCAATGTCCGGAATGGTATCCAGCCCCCAGAAGGCAGTTAGTGTAGTGCTGGAAGGCACTGCACAGGCTGCCAGGGGAAAATGATCACTGACAGCTGGAGTAAACAGAGACCACTGACAGGAAACACAATCCGTGGTTATGAGTAGGCTGACCACACCTCCCAGTAGGAGTGAGCAGCAAACCAAGAAAGGAGCACTTGTGTAATGGAGGAGCCTGGGCCTGGGGGAGACAATCAACAGCTTTCAATTCGGCCAATTTTCCACTTAGTGAGGGGGACCACTTGTCTGTATCTAGGGATTCAGGGTGATAGGCACCGGATCCCGTAATTTTGGGCTCCCAAAACAAGATGCACTATGGGAGCGAGTGACTGGGAGCTACTAAAAATAGAATCTAGGTAATCCAGAATTGTGTATATTTGTTAACCTACACTGATCTCACTCTCCGATGGAGATTGTGTTTGTATTTTTCATGATGCAGTGAGAGAGCTGGGGCCCATCTAACCCTACCAACCAGGCCAATAGCTGAGATTCTGGCAAGAGAGGAGCCACCACAGTCATATCATGGAGGATCCAAATGGAACCCCACAGAGAATGACGGGATGAACAAGGGACCCACAGCCACAGCCATTAAATCAACACAGGATAATCCAGTGAGACAGAAACCAATGATTTCGACACAAAGACCCCTAAACTCACAACCTTAAAGTAGCCTTAATACTCATCCACCACGACTCAGGGAACTATGTAGAAGAGGGGGCGGAAAGATTGTAAAAGCCGTGGTGGGGGAGATTATCCAGAGGCATGGCCAGGAGAACCTGGCTGAATAC
>PVHP010010996.1:0-46358 GCA_004024765.1 Zapus hudsonius
CTGCTGGTAATGAAACTTTGGACCACATGGCCCCATTTATCCTGAGGTGTTGCTATTTATTGGTGAAGAAATGATAGTGAGTCCAGGAATGTAATTGGATAGGAGGAAGTGACTTTCAGTGTTTGATACCCCAGCAGGATAAGTATGGTTGACAGCATTTAATTATATATTTCAAGAGGGTCAGTGGAGGAGATGTTTGAATGTCTCCAACTAAAAGAAAAGATTCATGTTTGAGGTGATGGATGTACAAGTCACCCTGACCTGATCATTACACATTGTAACATGTATTGACATACACTGTGCTCCATATCTATACATAATTATTCTGTGTCAGTTAAACAAGTTTTAGGAAATTTTCCAGCTTTTTTGTTGCTGCCTTGACCTGATGTCCTTTAAGAGGCATTCTAGGTGGTTCTGAGATCACGTTCCAATATTTTCCTCTTTGGGAATCACTGTCATTTTAGACTGATGAAAACTCTGGCTTAATGTTTATGGATATAAAATTCTCAGTCTTTGGAGACTCACGGGCCTGTGGCATGAACTGAGTGTTTTATGATGAGTAGTATCATGGATTTTGAAAAAGAGGGGACTTGAAAAATAATGAACTGAATTTCTGTGCCTTCTGTGTTATTTTTTAAATACCTCCTAACATGATGTAATATGCCACAGTGGGGTGAACAATCTGAGTGCAAGCTAGTTTGGATAGCCTAATGTGCCTGGTCTAATATGTCAAGGGTCTATTTCATTTTAAATTTTTTCTTTGAAGTCAAAATGGGCCATTTCATCCAATTGATGGCGGCTTTCAGATTCCATTCATTAACTGATTCAGCAGAGGAAGATTAAAGAGCCAGGTAAACATCAACCAGCTAGATATGCAGATGCAGAAGAATGACCTATGAGAGGCCAGCTGTTTTCCAAGCCTTGACTCCCGAAGGTGAATCTTTACGTATTGATGCTAAGCAGGCCTCGTGCAATCTTGATGGGGCTCCCAATGAATATTAAGTCTAATCAGATTTGGAGACCATTTGGGTAGAAAAAGCTGTCGTATCACATTAGCTTAGTACTGTGACTTACTTGGAAATTATCAAGTAACTTAGTTGCTGAGGCTCAATACTTTGCAGGCATAATTTAGCTCACTTACAGTCAAGAGAATGAATGAATAATGAAATATCCTATTTGGTATTGTTGGAGGCAAGCAAGGAATTGTGTCCCATTAGAGATGGTTCGAGGGAGCTAGAGGAACTAGCTGTTAAGATTAGGCCAGGTGTTGGAATACTATGTATTACCCCAGGAATGCTTTTAGTTAGTTTCAACTATAGGGTACTTTGTCATTGTCATGGTTTGATCCAGGTGTCCCCCACAAAAAAATGAATGTGTTCTGAGTGATCAATCCCCAGCTGATGGCAGTTCAGGAATTAGAACCTCGCTGGAGCTGTGTGGCTGGGGGCGGGCTTGTGGGTGTTATAAACCAAGCTTCCCCTTGCCAGTGTTTGGCACACCTTCCTGCCGCTGTTTGCAGTGCTGTGGTGTAGGTGATGTCCACCCCTCTGCTCATGCCATCATTTTCCCTGCCAGGATGGAGTCTCCCCTCGAGTCCATAAGCCTAGTAAACCCATTCCTCCCAAACAGCTTTGGTTGGGTACTTTCTGTGCAGCAACAGAGAAAAGCTGACTACAAGAGTCATTTGTACAAAACTCTCACTTACAATCTCTCTTGCTTCTGAGGGAAATTGTAGACACAGCTGGTACTATCTCCATTTATAAATGAATTCTCTTTGTGGAGCAGAGGCAGCACCTTATGCAAACCCCTTGGCTGGTTTGTGTTAAAGTTGAGATGAGAAGCTGAACAAAAGATCCTGTTGTAGCCCAGCGTGGAGGCAAAGGTAGGAGGATCACCATGAATTCCAGGTCACCCTGAGACTACATAGTAAATTCTAGGTCAGCCTGGGCTAGAGTGAGACCCTACCTCAAAAAAACCAAGAATAAGTAAATAAATAAATAAATGACCCTGTTGTGAGTTGAATTATGCCCCTCCCTTAACTCCCAAATACAGATCCATTCAAGTGACCTTTTTGGAAATTGTGTTACAGATTTAATCAGTTAATATGAAGTTATGTTGATATAGGCTGGGCCCTTATCTAATATGGATGATGCCCTTATAAGAAAGGGAGAAAGACATAGGAGCTGACCATTGGAGACACAGAGATAGAGGAAGAATGCCATGAGAACATGGAGGCAGAGACTAGGCCTATGCAGTCATAAGCCAAGGGACACTACAGATAACCAGTCATCACTGGTGATGATGTATACTCTTCCTCAGAACTCTGAAGAAAGAACCAGCTCCACTGACAATTTTCAACTTCTAGCCTCCAAAATTGTGAGTAATAAATGTCTGCTGTCTCAAGCCATCCAGCTTGTGGCCCTTTTTCATGGTGGTCCTAGGAAATTAATAATGATAATAAGGAGCAAGGCACCCCCGATGGGTATGCACTTAGTTAGGGTCACAGACCATAGGAACAAAAACATATCTGCATGCCCTGACAAGTACTAGTAACATCTATTAAGAACATCCTGTAGGAACAGTCTAAAGTCAGGACTCTGACTGGATAAAAGAATCCTGGGGGCACCAACTGCCAGCCCTGGATAAGAAAAATCTAGAAATTCCAGTTATTTCAGGCAACAGGGATGACCCATATTGCAGTCAGCTTACCCTGTTGTTGCACAGAAAGAACCCAAGTAAAATCGGCTTGTGGAGGAATGGGTTTATTTGACCTACGGACTCGAGGGGAGAGTCTATCAAGGCAGGGAAAACGATGGCATGAGCAGAAGGGTGGACATCACCTCCGCCACAGCACTGCAAACAGCGGCAGGAAGATGTGCCAAACACTGGCAAGGGGAAGCTGGCTTATAACTCCATAAGCCCACCCCCAACAACACAGCTCCATTGAGGTTGTAAAATCCAAACTGCCATCAGCTGAGGATCGATTACCCAGAACACATTCATTTGTTTGTGGGGGACACCTGGATCAAACCATGACAACCCATGTCATCCCTTCCAATGTGACCTCTAAAATGGGAAAGGAGAAGGAAAAGACCCCAGACCTAACAGAGGGCCCTCTCCAAACTGGTAGACTCTCCTTACTTTCTTTGTTCTAATCTACAGAAACTTCTGGTCCAGAATGCTTCTTGGAAGCTCATCTTCTGGGACCCCCTCCTCTGCTGTAGAGAGATCTTTTGTGTCTGTTGTTTCTCAATAAGCCCAATATAAGCTTTTCCTCTAAACTGGCTTTCTCTCTGTAGCAAGCACCTTTAACCACTCAACCATTTCCCCACCTCATCTTTACATCCATGAGATTCATGAGTCCATGAGACAAGCAACCCAGAGACCCTGACTTGGTAGAGTCTTTGTGACCACTGAGACCCCCAATATCCTGTTCCCTGGGTTAAGCCTGCCTAAGAACTGCCATAATACCCCATTGCTCTCAAAGAGGCTCATTGCAATAATAGCTTGGTTAAAGATAGCATCTTCAACAAATGGTGCTGGACAAATTGGATGAACACATGTAAAAAAATGAAAATAGACCCACTCCTTTCACCATGCACAAAAATAAGCTTGCTTTCTACAATTTATGACTCTGAGAAAGTCACTTGTCCCCCAAAACCCTCAGTTTCCTTAAATCCATACGATAATACATACCTTTCAGAGTTAATGTAAGGATTAACAATGATGTATTTCATGGTCCTTTGAAGTTGTTGATGACAGCAAGATGTGGTGGTGCATGTCTTTAATCCCAGCACTGGGGAGGCAGTGGTAGGAGGATCCCTGTGAGTTCCAGGCCAGCCAGATAATACATAGTGAATTCCAGGTCAGCCTGGGCTAGAGCGAGACCCTACCTCAAAAGACAAAACACAAACAGTTGACAACTTAGAGCTGGTCTGAGTTTGGTGGAGGACCATAACAGAGCATGATAGGTTGGGTATTCTGAGTAGTAGCAAGTTCTTTTCTCAAAATCCTGGAGGCTAGATGTCTGTAATCAAGATGTGGACAAGGGTAGGTTTCTTTTGAGACCTCTTTTCTTGTCTTTTCGGTAGCTATCTTCTCTATGTCATCACATATTCCTTTCCTTTAGGTGAGGTTTTCCTATTCTCTCTCTTTTTATAAAGTAAAATCTCTGTATGAACAAGTAATGTGTTGGTACCACCATTTCCCTCCTCCCTGCCCCCATTCCACTGAGGGCCTTCCTCAGTGGGATTGTGTGCCCCTTGGGATTGCTGGCTATGTGTCGTGTAAGCATCATTCAGTCACAGGGGGTGGGGGAAGGCCTCTGTTTATTCCCCCACCATGTCTCTTACAATCTTTTCAATCCCTCTTCCACAAAGTTCCCTGAGCCATGGTGGGTGTATTTTCAGTCCGCTTTTAGTATTGAGCTCTGAGCAGCTTCTGGGTCCTAATCTCTTTTCTTAAGGACAATCGTCATGTCAGACAGTGCTCACTCACCCTGATGCTCTCACTAAACCTTAGTCACTTCTTAAAGACACTTAAATTTTTTTTTCTGTATTTTCCATGATAGCATCTCACTCCAACCCAGGCTGACCTGGAGCTAACTCTATAACTTCAGGTTGGCTTTGAACTCAGATATCCTCATCCCTTAGCCTCTCAAGTGCTGCTATTAAGGGTGTGAATACATTTATGAGGTGATAATATTTATGGGCTTTTGGTTCCACACTTGAATTTGGAGGCAACCTATTTCAGACCATAAGCGTACTGCCTTTACCTCCTATAGCTCACTCCCACCGACTCCGTTGTTCTCCATGGAAACCAGTCTACTTTGCTTACAATGTCCCATTTGCCTTCTTAGTGGTTCAGCACCTCCTTTGTTTCAAAGCCCTAAAGAAATCTTCAGGAAGTGGGTTTATTTAGACTAGTTTTTAAAAATGTTTTTAAGACTTTAACATCAGGAACATCAGGAGAAACTAGCAAGATCTGAAGAAAGAGAGAGGGGGAAGAGAGAGAAACATCAGACCCTGGGGAAAGAGAGAGAACAAGAGAGACAGAGGAGAGCCACACATTAGGAAAAGATTAAGAGGTCCACCCCATTCATCATCATAAGGAACTTATCTCCTTCCATTTCCTGTCTCCTAGGATTCTTTGCTTTCTCAGCATCAGAGCAACATTACATCTTATTTACTTTTTGTATTCCTATTGGTCTTGGGTGAATTGCATAGTAGGTATTCAAGCACTGAGCCCTTGAACTGTATTGGATGCTAGTCAATTAAGTCCTTTCCCTCTGTCTGCTTCATCTAACCAATAACAGAACACCACTAAGAAACTACAAAGAAATAAAGTGAATTGACTTGATTTTTTTCTTCATGTGCATTTTTCTACTCGAGATATGTAATTTAGACTATATTTGAGGCAATCTAATATTTATGGATGTTAATATGAAAGTTAAGTGGCTTTCTTGATTTATAGATGCACTTTGAGTTTTTAATCAATATGACAAAGCTATTCTACTTGGGAAATCCAAAATATCCTGTGGGGGTGATTATTTAAACTGCTCATTATGAGGATAAATAATGCCAAAAGGAAATTTACTATGAAATTGTACAGAGATCATTTAAATAGGGCTATGCTTAAAATGTATGGGGTATACATAGGCGCACACACACACACACACACACACACACACACACACACACACACGCACACACATTTCCTTAATTGTGAAATGCAGAAGTTGAACATATAATTTGAACTCACATCCTATGGACAAGATTAGTTACATGGCCTCACCACAGTGCAAGGGATTGGCAGGGAAAATGGAGATATGAATGGTATGCTATTCTGGGAAGCCACGCCTTCCCCACCATAATGGACGGGAACCTGGAACTGTAAACTGAAATGAACCCTTCCACCTTTAAAATGATATTTGTCAGAAATTTTGTCCCAGCAATAATAGGGTAACTAATATATCATAGTTGTCTAATTTCATTAATAGCTTGTGGGAGACATATTCTTATTTTCAGTTTATAGATAGAATAGTGAGGCATGGAGAGTTCAATAACACACTTCATTTATTTCTTATTTTTCTTGATTGTGGATGGTGGGAGGGAGCAGAGTTTTATATGATTTTTTTTTCATGTTGGAAAGTAAACTGGACTAGAAATTACTGAGCTCTCACAGTTCTATAATTGATCCACCTGGGTGACCAGGGGCATGTAGCTTTCTCTCTCTCTCCAGGCTTCAGTTTTCTCATTTATAACAGCTCAATAATGTGTGAGTTTTATTTCCAGATCTAAAAATCAGTGATTTTCTTACTGTTCATTATAGCAACTTAAAATGTAACCCTCCTCCACACCAATATGCTACAGTCACACAGCTGTGATTTTTCTAAAAATGGACATTTTATAAATGTTAAAACAGTACATTAGAGAATAATCAGTTTCAATAAAAAGAAACCCACTCTGCTAAGGGATAAACACTAAGGTCTAGATTCCACTCAGTATAAAAAGATTTCAGAATAGAAGGAATTAAATGATACTGTTTCAAGGATTGCTTCCAGCTTATGTGTATGAAATTTAAATCTGGATGTATAGTGATTAAAACACAGCATATAAATTTACCCCAGATTTTCTGAGTGACATGTTTACAAGGTTCTTTACAACCCTCAGGTATACTGACACCTTCCCTGAGACCTCTTCTTTATGGAATTCAACTTGGAATCTTGAAGAAACAAAAATAAGATGAAGCTGTTCAGAAGATAAAGAGATATCTATCATCTTTGTTGGTGTTAAGGAACCCAGGGCCCTGGAGACATCATACTCTCCTTGGACTCCTTACCTTGGGCTTTTGATTCAAGGCAACAAGATGACATTTTGCTTACTTAAAACTTAAAGCTGATTCTATTGATGTATTCTCTAGTCACATGGACCATTCCATACCTTTGTGGACTGTCAGTTACTGAGTGATGGAGAGGTAAGCATAGACAGGAATATTACATTAATTGATGTCTTTTCCCACAGAAGGAAGTGTTGGGGAAGGAGGGTTCTTCTCCTGAAAAGTTCACCAATCCAGCAAAAACTGGATTGTTTGTAGCCACTATGCCCCAGGGATTGTTCTCAGTCCTTATCATAATATTGGCTACATTCCCATTGCTGCAACAAACTACCTGAGCAGAAGCAATTTAAGGAAGAGAAGGGTCTATTTTCAGTTTACAGTTTTGAGGGTAATTTATCATGATCAATACAGGGAAAACATGGCAGAAGCAAACAGCCTGCATCACATTCTCACATCAGCAGAGAGACAGCGGGCTAGCCTGGGCTGTAACGCCTCACGGTTGGCCACCAGTGACATGGTTCCTCCAGCAAGGGCTCCACTTCCTAAAAGTTCCACGAACTTCCAGAACAATGCCACCAAGTGAGGATGGAGTATCCAAATACAGGAGTCTATGGTGGACATTTTACATTAAACACGCCACAATAATCCTAGGTACTATAATCTCCCCATGTCCACAGATGGCATGGAGGTGAAGGAGCTTAGGTCAAAGACCTGATGGTCTAGATCCGGAGTTCACACTCTCCCTCTTAGAACCAGGCAATGCCTTGCAAGATACAGGATCAGAGATACTCTAATGCTGTCTGAAGTAATGGAACCTTGCATTTTGAATCAATGGAGAAGCCAATATGTTTGTTAGCTAAGGCGTCCTGGTGTCTGGTCATCCCCTAGCAGTAGTTACTATACTTATTATTACTTCTCTGCTGCTACCATAATGGCGACTCAGCTATTCCAGGACATCTAGTCGTCAGCTTCTGCTTTCCTATTGAACTAAGTTACTATCTGTTTTGTTACAGTACATGTTATCGTGTCATATGGCTTACTCAGTTCGATTTTTCCAGGGTACACATTCTGCCTCCCTTATTATCCACTAAGACGACCGTTTCCTCTAAATAGAGGAGGTTGGGACTAGTCCATTCCCAGTACTGAAATCCCAGTTAAGCGAGATCTTTGCAACAGGTACCATTTTTGGATGGTCTTTATAGTCTTTTCTCTCTCTCAAGGTCATCAGAAATCCTGCAGGACATGCCTTACTCTTCAAGGAGCCGTCATACCATTCTTCTCTCAGTTCCCAATTTAATCAAGGGAACACCCCACAGGGAGTTTGTTTGGGCATGCTGTTCCTATTATTTTTCTTTGTCATTCTTTCCTTTTATGTAGTATAAGTAAGTCTCAGGAGGAATTTGAATTGTTGCCATAATAGCGAAAGTTAGACGTAGTATACTCAAGTTCTTTCTTTTTGCTGCATGTTATCAAAAGAAAATCGAATTAAGTCTGGATATGCATCCAACATGTAGTCTCAGCTGACTGGGCATCATAGATACTTCTCCATAGATGCTTCTGTAAGAATATCAGTAACCATCACTAGAAAGATTTGCCATGGGGAAAGGAGGGTAAAATCACTCAACGTTTCATAGGATGAATAGAATTCTGAATACTCACTGGTTTCTGAACTCTTTTTTTTTAATTTAATATTTATTGTCCATAATGAGTTACATAATTTAGTGGGCAAACCATGCGTTGTTATCCCGACTTCCCCAATTCCCCCCCTCCCCATCCCTGATCAGTTGTATATCCTCCTTCGTGGGCTGTCTGTATTAGTCCTTGTGGCAAGGGATCCTAAAGAAACTTAGGCATTTCAAGTTTGAATAGGAAGGCAGCCTGTCATAGCAGGAAACAGAGGTGGCTGTGCAGGTATCTCTGCTATGCTACTGTAGTGTCCTTTGAATACATACTCATAAGCAGGTCATATGGTAGTTCTATTTTTCAGTTTTCTGAGAAACCTCACATTTTTCTTCCTAGTAGCTATACTAATTGAATAAACACGAATGCCCAACAACAAAACCATTGATAACAAAAAACGGTACATGTGCACAATGGACTATTATCCAGACATAAAAAGAATGGTATCCTATCATTGGCAGGAAAATGGATGGAATTGAAGATCATCATGCTAAGTGAAATAAGTCAGATACAGAAGACAAATGCCACATGTTCTTTTTCATCTGGGGATGTAAGAAAATGTCGATTGGAAAGTATCATACCAATTGCTAAAGGCTAGGAAGAGCAGCAAGGAAGGGCAATAGAGGTTGGAGAAAGGTACCAAACACAGATAGATAAAAGTAACAAGTTCTAGTGTTCTAGAGCACAGTGGGTGACTGTAATTCATGATAACTCACCATGTAGTTTATGAATGATTGGAAGAGAGGAGATTGAAGGCTCCACACATAAACGAATAATAAGGATGCAGAAATATTAATGACCTTTATTTGATTAGTGCAAAGAAACATCACACTCTAACCCATAAATGGGTATGTGTAATTATATTATTAATTTTAATTAATATTAATTTTCTTTATTTATTAAAATTTTTAAATAATGTTTAAAGAAATAGGGCTGTCAACTGCTCTGATTTGATTACTGCATAATGTAAACATGTATAAAATTGTCACACTGTAGTCCACAAGTTCATACAATTAAAATAGTAATAATAAGAAGAAAAATAAGAAGGAGGAATGATAGTTTACTGGGTGGGAAATTCTAATCTATGTCCTGGTCCAAGTATGGGAGAAGATCTAAGGTTTCCTGGCTTTGCTCATTTTCTTAACCCCCCCTTCAGTTTAAAAAATGTTTTATTTATTTGCAAGAAGAGAGGGAGAGAGAGAGAGAGAGAGAGAGAGAGAGAGAGAGAGAGAGAGAGAGAGAGAGAGAGAGAACTAGGGCTTCCAGCCACTGTAAATAAACTCCAGGTGCATGTGCCACTGTGTGCACATCTGGTTTTACGTGGGAGAATTGAACCAGAGTCATTAGGGCTTGTAGGCAAGCTCCTTAACCACTGAGCCATCTCTCTAGCCCCCTTCATTTTTGTTACAGGCATATAGAAATAAATTAGTGATGGTTCATGTCATAATCTTGTTATTTATTTGTAACTGGCCTTCTTCCATTTATATAGTTACTGATCAGTATCCTAATATTGGTGAACTATATTTTAGAATCAAAGCTAAGATTTTTGACAAAAACCTCTGCCTATATTAGTTTAGTTTTCTACTGCTGCATAACAACTTCCACAAACTTGGCAGTTTTAAAGAGTGCTGGTGTACTTCCTCACAGGTTCTTTGGGCCAGAAGTCTGGCTAAGACTGAGCTGTTTTCTGCTATGGTTCTCACAAGGCTAAGCCAAGCTAATTGACAGGCTGTGATCGCTCAAGAGTTGGCAAGGAGAGTTCCTACAGGTGGTTAACTGAATCTGCTTTTTTGTTGCTGTAGAATTCACAGGAGCCAGAGAGAGAAGGTATTTCTGCTTCATTAAGTCTCGAACTGCTCAGTCTTCTGACTCACTTTGCCCAGCCCATAAAATAGACCATTGTGCAAAAGTCTATTGATTATTAGGCACTTTAATTACATCTTAAAATCTTCTTTACCTTTGCCATTTCATATAGCTTCAGCACAGAACTGACAGCCCACTGTCGTGTTGCAATAGTTAAAACCAAGCTAAGGGACCCACCCTTCAGATGAGAAGATGATACAAGTGTAAGACCTGGGCATTCTTTTAGAAATAATTTAGTCAGGTTTTACACCTGACTTCTATGGAATTTCTCCAGCATCCTATGCAGTTAACTCTTTATCCAACATTTCTTCCTTCATCCTTGCTTTCCTTTTCCTGGAGGTTTATCTTGGGATTTCCTTTTTGTGGTCACTTAGTTTTATGTTATGAAGATTAGTCAAAGGGCCAGTGAGATTGCTCAGTGGTTAGAGGTGCTTGCTTGAAAAGTATGCCAGCCTGGGGTTGATTCCCCAGCACCCATGTAAAGCTAGACGTGAGCTGTGACACAAGAATCTGGTGTTCATATGTAGCAGCAAGAGACCCTGAAAGACACACACACACACACACACACACACACACACACACACACACACACAGAGAGAGAGAGAGAGAGAGAGAGAGAGAGAGAGAGATTTCAAAGAACATTAGTCCAATTATTCAGTATTCCATTGCATGAATGTTTATGTAACAGCATCATCAAATCTCATCTTGATGAACATTTGGGTTGTCTCTAGGGTTGTTTTGCTATTGTGAAAAATGCTGATAGGAGCACTTAATATATGTCTCTTGTCGATGGATAAGAATATATTTTAAGAATATATGTAGGAATAAAATTTCTGGGTCACAGAATGCATGAATTTCAACTTTATATATTTAGTACACGATGTCAAACTTTTCCAAATTTGTGTTTCCATCAGCAGCAGATAAATCCCATTGCTATATTTTATTCCTAACACTTGGCATATATATTTTTTTACATTTTCCCTAAAAAAAGCATGGAAATTGGTACCCTATTCTGGCCTTAATTTGCATTTCCCTGCTTGACAATCATTTTAAACATGATTTCATGGCCTTGTTACTCATGTGTTTCTTCCGTAAACTATCTGTCCATAACTTTGCCCATTTTAATTGAATTGTTATTCTAATATTTATTTGTAGGTCATAATATGCATGTATATATGTATTTGTGTGCATTTTTTCTTAACATAAATCTAAGAGTTATGGGTGATTGTTAATTTCCTTTATCTATAGTTTGGAGTAATACTTCCTGCCATACTTCTCAGAATGGATGTGAGGTATGAAAACCCAAGAATGTATGTGCAGAGACTCTGCTTATTGGAAAGGAAGTAATGATTTGTTTTAGGATAAAAATGAGACTGAAATTGATAAACCTTCTTTTGACTTGGAGGCACTGTAGTGTGGTGGATTAAACACCTGGATGTCTGCACCCGATTGATGGGGTTCAAGACTTGTCTCTGGCAGTTACTAATCCCATGACCTTAGGTGATATATTTAACCTTGTGATCCATGTCCCTTATTTATCAAGTAGGGATGAAATAGTATACTTCCCATGGATTTGAAAGGACTAGGTGCATTAATATATAGATAACTGGCTGGAAGATACCTCATTGCTTTCCACATAAACCTTAGTTTGGATCCCCAGCCCCCATGTAAAAGTCAGACATGGCAGTATGTGCCTATAATTCCAAAGCAGGAAAGGCAGAGACAGGAGGATCTCTGGGACTTGCTGGCCAGTTATTCTAACCAAATTGGTAAGCTCCAGGTTGATCCAGAGATGCTGTCTCAAAAACAACAACAACAAAAAAGAGTGATTGAGAAAGACACCTGATATTGACCTCTGCCCTCTGCATCCATGTGCACACACATAAGCATATGCACCCTCCCAAAAGTCTATATGGATCATGCTGAGAACATGGCCTAGCACATAGCAAACATGCTGTTAGCATTTGTTGAGAGTATTGCTTGATTAGAGTCTACATCCTGCCGGGTACCAAGGCTGTCTTACCTCTAGTCAAATTGGAGAGAATCACTTGAACATTCTTTTAATATTGACTCCTTTCTAATGAGTCAAAATATTTTTAATGAATAACTTTCTGAGTAGTGAATCAGCTGGTGATGGAAAAACAATGAACTCAGGCAACTCGAATATTCATAGAATGATCCAGAGAATATTCTACAAAATGTATGATTCTGTTGCTAAGCTCACTTTCGGCTTCTTTAATAGCCTATGATTCCATAAGAGAAGTTGAATTACTTACTCCCAACGAAGCATGACACTAGGCATGGCAGAACTGAACTTGCACGGCTTTGTGAGCTGAAATTGCATTTTGAGGCAATAGTAATTATCCAAGTAAAGCGGATCGTCAGTTATTTGAATAAAAAGAAGTTAGCATTATTCTGGAGTTGCTATCTTTTCCCCCTTAATAAATTTCATGCATTTCTATCTGTCCACCCTTTTCTTTGTTCTGCAGGGCTTTTCTTATGAGTGCTGAATCTGAAGATACTTTTATCCACTCCTGACAGGCAGGGTTTGATTCTTCCAGGGAATATATTTTTAGCCAGCACTAAAGCTTACGTTTCTTGCTTTTCTGAGCCATCAGCATCCTGCTGCACTCGCAGCCACCTGCACTCAGCCTTCAGGAACCGGCCGGCTTTGCTGATGGCTGAGCTATCGAGTGAAGGCATAAACACTGCAGGTTGTGTGCAAGCTTGGGAAAATAGCTAATTATGCCAACGTGAACATTAATAAAATATGATGTGGAAACAAAAACACTTCCCAATTTCAAGACATGCTTCTTCTTCATTTCCTTCTTCCACTCCTTTGCTCAGCACTTTGAATTTATCCAAAGGATAAAATAGCACCTGAAGTTGGGCCTCTTCCAGCAGAGACTTGAATTCTAAAAAGCAAGAGAAGAAACAGGCAATAGCATTACCCAGCAGGAGATACCTTGGAGTTGGACTTTACTGGAAGGTTCAGAAGCCTTAGCAATGCAGACAGACACTGGTAGAGTCTCTGATAAGGCATCTGCTCTAAGGTCATTGCAGGGCCTTGTTAAAGACATTTGAACCTACTCTTTTCTAGTCAAGAATGAGGGAAGGTTTGATACATGAGCAAGTAAAGGTTAGATCTATTGGAAGGACATAGCTCTTTATTCCTGATGTCAGAACACCTGAATAAATGTTTTTTTTTTTTTGCAAGAGGCCTTGACACCTGACAGTAACCTATTTCCTTAGACTAAGCCCCTATCATGGACTTGGCATTATTATTGGGAAGTATTCTGGTTAACTGTTGCTGTATACCAAATACCCCCAAATCATAATCAAATATTGTATTTATTATTATCTATCATGGCTCAATGAGTGATGGGACATAGGTTATAAATTCTTGATGGTATTTCTCATACAAATATAGTTAGATAGCTGTAGGGTCTGGGGTTATTGGAAAACACACATGAACAGGACATCCAGGGTGGCCCTCCTCACTCACAGGTCAGGTTATTTAGGGCCCATCCATGTAGAAAACATACCACAACATAATTCTGCCATGTCCAATTATGCCACATAGCTGAAGAGCAAGCAAATTATCCGAGAGAATGAAGTGACATGTGGGTACAAAAAAAAGGAAAGGAAGTGATGGAAAGCATCTTTGGGGATGTTGTAGAAAGTTTCACATTGCTGGGATGAACATCCAAACCAGGCACAGTTTAGGGGAGGAAGGGATTTATTGCAAGCTTACAGATCCAGGGGAAGTTCTATCAGTGAAGACAAAGCTGTTCCCATACATCCAAGTAGAGAGAAACCACCAAACAGCACTAATTGGCAGCAAACAGCAGGGACATGCACAGAGCTCAGAGAGCTTTGCATACCTTTGGCTGGAAATTAGATCCACCCCAAACACACTTTAGGGGAACCCTAAGATCCACTCACAGGGACACTTCCTCCAGCCAGGCAGCTGGAAATCCAAGTTACAAGCTTAATAAATACCTAAATCTATAGTGGTTAAAGCACTTGCCTGTAATGCCTAAGGATTTGGGTTTGATTCCTCAGTATCCACTTAAAGCCAGATGCACAAGGTGCCCCAAGCCTCTGGACTTCATTTGCAGTGACTAGAGGCCCTGGTGCACCCATTTTCTTTCTCTCATAAATGAATAAAATATTTTTAGAAAAACTCCTAAGTCTATGGGGGGCATACATTCAAACTACCACAAGGGATAAGCTTTTATATAGATTCTCACCTGTTAGAAAGTCACCCAGGAAACCTAATTTGTGGGAAGCGCAGAGACCTTGTGCTGGGCTTGCCGAATTTCTTTGCTAGTTAATTACTTTTCATGCCTTAGCGCTCAGCCGAGCATCACCCATCACTCTCCTCAGTTTGCCATTCCAAGGACCCATCATTAAGTCTGATTCCTCTGTATTTTCCCTTGATAACATCTGTAATATGTCTCCAGCACTGGACTGACCTCCAAAAAGACAAGCACTCTGGCTTGCATTACCTGCATTGATTCCAAGGCTGAGCATAGTGTGGGCTTTCAGAGCTCAGGAAATAGCTGTAGTGAGCGAAGAAGGATGAACGGTTAACAGCAACTCTTAACTGTCTTGCCAGTTGGATTCTGTGACTCACACAGAGATTTCCATGAAGGAAGGTTGAGTTTCCTTTTATATATTTATTGTGTTTTTTAAAAAGCAACACTGACTGACTATAAAGAACTAGCTCTGATGCTAGCCTTGGAGGTCAGAACTGAAGACAAGTAGGCAGATGGAACTCTGCCTTTACAGTCTATCTGCGAAGGTAGGCAATTGGCCGACTTCACAATCCTAAGCAGAAAGTACTAGAAGGAGTAGAAGGAGTGAATTAGGATCCCATGGGTTTATTGTATTCTCTCTCTCTCTCTCTCTCTCTCTCTCTCTCTCTCTCTCTCTCTCTCCCCTCACAGAATTTCAGGGACACATGCATTCCAGAGTAAGAATTGCTGGATTAAATGCTATAGCAGAAAATATAACAATACTTGCATTTGTGGCCTTATTACTTTGAGCTCATTTAGAATAACCTGAAGATATCCTTCTTTGATGAAAAGATTGGAAATACATTTATATTTTATATGGTTATAATAATGAAAAAATTTATAGTTTGTCTCAGAAGATTTGGGATCTATAAGGGGTTGAAAAGTTCCCAAGACATTTACAATGTCAGAGGTTAAGATATTTTAATTTCGAACATGCTTTGTAAGTTAATACAAATCAAACTTAACCTTGCTCTGAATGTAGTACACACAAGTATTTGCCTAATAATCATGAATACAATACAGAACTGTTATGAATTTGCCCCATAATGGTGGTGTTTAATTTCATATCAGTTGTCCATCACACTCTTAAGAACAGAACAGAGAGGTAAGGGCTAGAAATTTTGTTCCAAATGTGAAATTATTGGAAGATTTTAAGTGGAAGGGAATACATGATAGTATTTATACTTCAAATAAATATTTAGACTGTAGTTTATGAGTGAAATAAGAAAACCAGTCAAAAAGGTATTGCAAATGTCCTGATTTCGAGGGACTTAGTGGTATAGCCAAGACCAGAGGTTAGTCTCTAGAATAATGAAAAGATTTAAATTCATGCCATTGTATTTTAGAAAGCTGGGGTATGCCTGAATGCTTCAGTTGGGAATATGAGAGATGCTGTCAAATCTATGACAGGTTGTCATATAAAAGATAGATTAAAATTATGCTGAGTCCCATTTTCAGAACCATGGATAGAACTTGAGGTCTGTGCTCAGAATAGGGAAATGATTATTTCTGAGCTGTGACAAGGAATAGAGGTGTGTGAGGAGTGGGTGAATGCCCATCTCCAACTGTCTTCCAGCAGGAGGTGGAGGAGCTGTTGGAAGGTGTATGGAATCTTTGAAGGCATTTCGGATCCAGAGAATGTCTACACCTCACTCACTGGTTTTGGAAATTCATACATCTGGCAGCACTGTTAGCTGTAGATATTTTTATTTTTATGTAATACAATTAAAATTGAAAAAAAACATAATTATCACACTCGTCTTAAGGCTGTTAAGAGAACTATTGAGTTTATGGCATACAACATATCCCAGGTAAGGTTGCTGATCTGTGTAGCGGAGGTGTGTGAGACTTTTCTTCTACTTTTTGGTCACCCTTGTCAGAATATTTTTCTTTCATCTTTGTTAGAGAGAAGGTAGGGGGGAAGATTCTAGAATCTGGGTTAGAGAAGCAGCCTAGCTTGAAATATCTATCTACATTTGTTAATTGCATAAATGTTGGTAACTTATTTTCTGGACATGATTTACTAAATAAGGATAGCATTACCTAATTCTTACATTGTGTGTTTTGTTTTTTTCAAGGTAGGGTCTCACTGTAGCCCAGGCTGACCTGAAACTCTTTCTCTAATCCTAGGCTGGCTTCAAACTCACAGTGATCTTCCTAACTCTGCCTCCCAAGTGTTGGGATTAAAAGGCTACCATGCCCAGCTTCCTACAGTTTTTATAAGAAATAATCTGTACAAGTTTCCTGAAGTTTATAGGATCTTAGTACATAGGGACAGTGTATTGGAAAAAAAGCATGCACACACACTCACATACACACACAAATGAATACACACAAAAGTTCTTCTGCAGGCAAATGACAGGTCTTTATGTGATAGAACTGGATGGTAGATTCTTAATAATCAAGACACCAGCCAGATGGAATGCTCCCATTGAACCAATGGCATTTCTCTCCTTATTTGATATATCTTTAAAGACAGTCATTTGCATGCATTTCTAAACACTAAGAAATTATCTGCAATTCAGAGTCAGTGATGTACAGTGCTTGAAGCCTTCTCCAGACTGGTTCGGGGAAGTGGGAAGAAGTAATTGAGTCTCTCTGATGAGCACAGTATTTCCTGTGAATACTGGGTCGGGGAGAAATCGGGCTCCGAATGAACATGATTCATAGCTTATTGGAAAAATTGAAAAGTACCCCATGAAAATTGAATAGAACATCAGTTCATTATACTGTAGTTATGGGTGTTGCAATTTACTCCCAATGAATGCAATTACAAATCTATTTAGGAAAGAGGAGTGTTGAGGACTTTGTTTGCTGTAGCTTAACCTTCAGATGCCCGGATAATGCTTTGCAAATGAATTCCCCCAACATCTTGAGTTCTATTCATTTCTTTTTTATGTCTTTATTATGAATAAGTATATACATCATATGAGCAAATCTTGTGAATGTGTCCCCGTTTCCCTCCTCTCTGTCCCCTACCCACTGGGGTCCTTCCTCAGTGTGCATACTGGATCTGTCCATAGGTTAGGGGTTTACGAACTGCACCAGAGGTAGCCAGTTTTTCTTTTCTCTCTCTCTCTCTCTCTCTCTCTTTTATTCCCCCTTTGTGTATTGTTGCTGAGGGGGGGCAATGTCTCTAGATATTCTCCCCTACCATGGCTCTTACATTCTTTCCACCTCTTTTTCCACTCAGTTCCCTGTGTCACAGTGGGTGAGTTTTGAGTCTGCTTGGTTGTTGAGATCTTAAGTATCTCTGCGTCTTTTCCCTGGGTTGTGTTGGGTATCATTGGTGTCTGTCTCCATTGACCTTTCATGGGTTATCAGACTTGCTATGGTGATTGGTCTCCTATCTGTCTGACCACTTTCTTGTAGGTTTCATTTGGGCCTTGTGTGAAGGCTAGGTGTGGTTTGTCTCCTGCCAGAATTTCAGCCATCATCCAATGTCTTGTTGGTGGAATTGGGTTGTCCCCAGTTCGCTCACTGACTTCTGAAAAATACAAACAGAATCTCTGGAGAGTGAGATCAATATAGGTTAAATGAGAAAACATTGATATTTTGGCTAGCTCCTAATGGGTGTAGACTCTCTGTAGCTCTCTGGGAGTGGGAATTTCGCCTAGGAGCCTGAGATCTTGGTCCCCATAGGATTATGCTGTGGATCCCAGTTCCATTTAAGGGTTCCTTGTCACTAAGCGGATCTCTTAGCAAATCATTAAGCCATTGATTACCCTCCTAGGTTTAGCTCCACTATTGCACAGATGTGCATTTGTTTTCTTTTTTTAAATGATTTTTATTGAAATAAAATTATATATTAATAAGACAATATGCTCAGTATCATAAGTTATTAGAGAAAACCATTGAAACCAGGATGACATTCCTTTATTCATTAGATATTCTCCCCTTCCCCCATAACTCATATTCTCTCTGCCCCCTCTTCCACAAATTTCCTTGAGTCATGGTGGGTGAGTTCAAATTTTTCATAGTTATTAGTTTTTTTTAAGAGTCTCTGGATTTGTGTTTTGGACTATTTTGGGCACTCTTGGTGTCTGTCTCATTATCCTTCCCTGGGATATCTGCCTTGCTGTGGGAATAGCTCTTTTGCTCATCATCCCACTTCCTTAGAGATTGTTAGGGCTATAAATAGTGAGTTTGAGGTGGTTCGTTTCCTGCTTGGGTGCCCCCCCATCAACTCAGGCCCACTTGGTGGGATTCAGTTGTCCACAGTTCTAGTTGACTTCTGAAAAATACAAGCAGAATCTCCCGCGGAGAGTGAGATCATTACTGGTCAATTGAGACAAATATTGCTAGTTTGGTGAGCATTTGAAGGGTGTAGACTTTCTGAAGACCTATGGTTAGTGAGGACTTCCCCATGGAGATTGGTTCTTGGTCCCCATTCAAGGTTGTCTTGGATCCCCCCACCAGTCAATGGTTTCCTGCTACTGAGCAGGTCTCATAGCCAATTAGCCAGCTGTTGATTACCCACCTAGGTTGAGCACCACTATTGCACTTCTTGTCTTGCTTGTCTGTGCCATATAGCAGTGTGTTCTGCTTTCTCAGGCCATTGGTCAGTGTAGCTTGAGGATGTCCCCTGCTTTCTCAAAATATCATTGGTCTGCTTCCTCTGGCAGCTCGTGCAACACCTTCAGGCTTTACACAGGCTGGCCTTCTGGGAGCTGGTTTTGTTTCTGGATTCAGCAGGGTCTCTCAGTGGTGTGATATGACTGTGGAATTTTTAGCAATTGGGTCTTTTGCCTGAGGTGGGTATTCAAGAGCTATGACAAAAGTTTGTCTTATTTTAGGGACCATATAGGTCACTCTGATCAACAGCTCAGTGTGTCAGATGAACATTTCTTGACTTGCTGGTCTCTTCCATATAGTAGTGTGTTCAGCATTCTTGTGACAACTGTCTACAGTGTATATCAGTGGTCTCTGCTTTTTCCAAATATCATTGAACAATTTCCTGTGGCAGCTAATGTAACACCTTCCAGTGCTACACATGTTACTATCTGGGACCTGGTTACCATTCTGGATCTAGCAGGATCTCTTGGTGGTGTTTTTTAATATTCTATTTATTCATTTTCAAGCAGAGAGATACAGAGATACAGAGATAGAGAGAGAGAGAGAGAGAGAGAGAGAGAGAGAGAGAGAGAGAGAGAGAGAGAGAACCAGGGCCACCACCTTGTGGGTCTGGCTTATGTGGGTACTGGGGAATTGAACCTGGGGCCTTGGGCACTGGAGGCAAGTGCCTTAACTGCTGAGCCATCTCTCCAACCCTCTTGGTGTTGTTTGATGACACTCTGTGATTTCTTCAGCAATAGGGTCTTACCTTGGGCCTGGGACAGGTATTCAAGAGCTTTGACAGAAGTCTGTCACTTTTTGGGGACCTCGTGGGTCTCTTTAATCAACAGCTCAGTGTGGGAAGGAACAAATAACTGGAACAGGGAGGTGCAGGCCTGAGCAATTATTCTTGAGGTTAGGCTTCCTCCCATTCTATTCAAGGCCCCTCATACTAGGTAGTGCCCTCAGCTTCCTCAGGAGCTTACTGTATAAAAACTAGGATTTTATGGTGTCAATTCATTATTAATTTAGTTTACTGTATGAGTCCCCATCACCCTCCCATCCCCCCCCCCAATTCTTTCCATTCCCTTTTACAGTCTCTCTGTTAACTGACAGATTTTCTTAATGTTCCGGTTTACCATGGTTAGGAACCACATATGAGAATATGCGGTGCTTGGCTCTCTGCTCTTGTGTCTGGTCACTAAGAATGATCTGCTCCAAGTCTATTTTTTAAAAAAATTCATTATGTCATTTTTCCTTTCAGCTGTGTAGAGTTCCATAGTGTATATGTACCACAACTTTGATATCCATTCATCCAGTGATGGGCATTTGGGTTGATTCCAATTCTTTGCTATTATGAATTGAGCTGCTACAAACATGGTTGAGCAAATGTCTCTGGGCTTCGGTGAGGATACTTGAGGGTAGACACCCAGTAGAGGGATAGCTGGGTCTTCTGGTAGCTCTATATACATCCTGTTCAGGAGCCTCCGCACTCCTTTCCATAGTGGTTGTACAAGTTTGCATTCCCACCAGCAGTGAATGAGGGTCCCTTGTTCCCCACAACCTCACCAGCATCTATTGTTGGTAGATTTTTTTAATGGTTGCCATTCTGACTGGAGTAAGGTGGAATCTCATTGTTTTGATTTGCATTTCTCTGATGATTAATGACATTGAACATTTCTCAAATGGGAGTTTGCCATTTGTATTTCTTCCTCTGTGAATTTCGTGTTGAGGTCAGTTCCCCATTTTGTGAGAGGGCTGTTTGATACTATTTTATTTAATTTTTTGAGTTCTTTGTATGTTCTAGATATTAGACCTCTTATCCATATTGTAGCTGGCAAAGATTAACTCCCAGTTTGATGGTGGTCTATTGGCTTTGATTATGGTATGCTTGTCTGTCCAAAAGCTTTTTATTGGTTATATGATTGTTGCACTTCCTGGGCTATCAGAAGTTGTTCCCTATTCCTATCTCATAAAGAGTTCCCTCAAGTTTTTGTTCCAATGTTTTCAGAGTTTCAGGTCTTATGATGAGGTCTTTGATCCATTTGGAGTTGATTTTTTGTGCATGGTGAGAAGAGAAGGTCTAGTTTCATTTTCTTGCAAGTATTTATCCAATTTGTCCAGCACCATTTGTTAAAGATGCTATCTTTACACCAATTACCATTGTTGGCATCTTTGTTGAATACCTAATAACTATAGTTGCTTGAGCTTAGGGCAGGGTCTTCAATTCTGTTCCATTGGTCTGTCTATCTGTCTATTTTTTGTGCCAGTACCATGCTGTTTTGTTAAGATGGCTTTGTAGTATATCTTTAGGTTGGGTAAGGTAATACTGCCTCACATACTTCTTTTACTAAGGATGGCTTTGGATATCTGAGGCCTTTTGCCATTCCAAATAAACATGGAGATTATTTTTCTATGTCTGCATAGAATGAAGCTGGTATTTTTATTGGTATTGCATTGAATCTATATGTAGCTTTTGGAAGTATTGACATTTTCACGATATTAATTCCACCTATCCAGGAGCATGGGAGATCTTTCCATCTTTTAACATTTCCTCAATTTCCTTATTGAGTGAGTGTTTTTATGTTTTCATTATAAAAGTCTTTCACCTCCTTGGTTACTGTTATTCCAAGGTATTTGATTTTATTTGTTGTTATTGAAAATGGGACTATTTTGCTGATTGATCTTTCGGTATGCATGTCATTTGCATACAGGAAGACTACTAATTTTTTTGTGTGTTAACTGCATCCTGCCACTTTACTAAAGGAATTTATCACCTTCAGAAATTTACTGAACTATTCTTCAGGTCTGTTATGTATAGGATCATGTCATCTGCGAAAAGGGATAGTTTCACTTCTTCCTTTCCAATTTCTATCCCTTTTATGTCTTTCTCCTGTCTTATTGCATTGGCTAGAACTTCTAGGACGATGTTGCAGAGCAGTGGTGAGAGTGAGCACCCCTGTCTTGTTCCTGAATTTAATGGGAACTCCTTGAGTCTTTCCCCACTGATTATTATTTGGGCTTTAGGAGTTTTATTTACGGTCTTAATTATGTTGATATATAGGCCCTCTATTCCAAGTCTTTCACGTGCTTTAATCATGAAGTGGTATTGCATTTTGTCAAAGGCTTTCCCTGCATCGATTGAGATAAAATGTGGTTTTTGTGATTAAGTTTATTAATGTGGTTGATTATGTTGATTGATTTCCATATTTTGAACCAGCCCTGCGTCCCTGGGAATGAAGCCTACCTGGTCGATGGATAATACTTTTAATATATCATTCAATTCAGTTTGCAAGAATTTTTTTTTCAGAATTTTTGCATCTAAGTTCATCAGGAATATAGGTCTATAGTTTTCCTTTCTGGATTTATCTTTGTCCACTTTTGTTATTAGCATAATGCAAGCTTCATAGAAGGAGTTTGGAAGTATTCCCTGTTCTCTGATTACTCTAAAAAGCTTCAGAAAGAGTGGGTTGAGTTCTGTGATTAAGGTTTCATAGAATTTGACTGAGAATCCATCAGAACCTGGACTTTTCCTTCTGGGGAGGTTTATGATTACATTTTTTATTTTGATCAACATGATAGGTATATTTAGGAGATTTATTTGCACTGGGTTTAGTTTTGGTAGGTGGTAATTGTCAAAGAATTCATCCATTTCTTCCAGTCTCCAGTTTTATGGAATAGAGGTTTTGGAAGTATGTCCTGATGATTCTTCCAATTTCATTAGTGTCCATTGTGATCTCTCCCTTTTAACTCCTGATTTTGTTGATTTGAAACTTCTCTTTTTTCCATTTGGTTAGATTGGCCAGGGGTTTGTCAATCTTGTTTATTTTTCCAAAGAACCAGTTCTTTTTTTCATTAATTTTTAAAATCATTTTCTTAGTTTCTAATTCATTGATCTCTGCTCTGATCTTAATTGTTTCTTTTTGTCTTGAGCTCCTAGGGTTGGATTATTCTAAATTTTCCAGTTCCTTTAGCTGATTAGTTAGGATATTAATTTGGAATCTCTCTGTCTTTGTTATGAAAGTATTCAGTGCTATAAATTTTCCCCTTATGACTGCCTTCATTGTGTCCCATAGGTTCTGGTATGATGTATTTTCATTATCGTTTAGTTCAAGAAAATTTTCAATTTCCAACTTAATTTCTTGAATGACTCCTTGATTTTTTAATAGCATTCAATCTCCAATAATTGGTGTAATTTCTGTTGGTTCTCTCATAGTTTATTTCCAGCTTCAATGCATTGTGGTCTGAAATGATACAGAGTGCTACCTCAATCTTCTTGAATTTGTTGAGGTGTGTTTTATGTCCTAATATATATATGGTCTATTTTGGAGAAGGTTCTGTGACCTGCTAAGAAGAATGTATATTCTGTAGAGTTGGGATGGAATGTTTTGTATACATCTGTTAGGTCCAGTTGATCTATGGTGTTATTAAGTTCTATTATTTCCCTGTTGACCTTCTGTTTGGATGATCTGTCTAAAGATGATAGTGGTGTATTAAAGCCTCCAACTATGATTGACTTGGAGTTTATTTTTGTTTTGTTTTCCATTAGTTTTTGCTCTATGAGCTGTGGTACACCTGTATTTGGTGCATACATGCTTGTGATGGTGATATTCTCCTGTTGGATTGTTCCCGTGATGAGTAAGAAGTATCCTTGATTGTCCTTTTGAATTGATTTTGGTTTGAAGTCTATTTTGTTAGATATTAATGTAGCCAACCCTGCTTGTTTTTTTATTTCCATTAGCTTGGAAGATCATTTTTCATCCTTTCACCCTGAGGAGATTCATGTCTTTTGAGGTGAGGTGGGTTTCTTGGAGGCAGCAGATGGAAGGATCCATTTTTCTGATGCATCCTGCTAGCCTGTGTCTTTTTATGGGAGAGTTAACACCACTAATATTCAAAGTTATAACTGTGAGGCTTGACTCAATCTCTGCTATAGCGTAGGGTTGATGGGATTTGATGCCTCTCTTGTTATTTTGTCTCTTCTAGGGTTCATTATTGTGTCCAACTTCTGGATGGCTCTTGGGGTTGGTTGCTTGGCTCTTCTTTCTTGGAGAATTCTCTGTAGGTTTGGTTTAGTGTGCATATAATTGTAGAGCCAGCTTTTATCTTGAAATATTTTCCTTTCTCCATCTATTATAAGGGATACTTTCATAGGGTACAATAGTTTGGGTTGAAATCAAAAGTGATTTAGGCTTTGAAGTATGCCATTATAAGCCCTTCTCGCCTTCATGGTTTCTGTGGAGAAGTCTGGTGTAACTGTGATGGGTATGCCTTTATATGTGATTTGTTGTTTTGCTTTTGTTGCTTTAATGATTCTCTCCTTGTTTTCAATGTTTAGGATATTAGCTAAATGTGTCTTGGAGATTTTCTTCTTTGGTCCTGCCTGTTTGCTGTTCTGTGTGCTTCTTGTATCCAGATGGGATACTCTTTTGCTAGAATGGGGAAATTTTCCTCAATAATTTTGTTGATTATGTTCTCTATTCCTTTGGCTTGAATTTCTTCCCGCTCTGGTATCCCCATGATCCAGATGTTTGGTCTTTTAAGGGTGTCCCATGGTTCTCTCATATTTTGTTCACGTGCTTTTTTTGAACTTATCCAAGTTTTTGGTATCCCGATCTCTTTCTTCTGCTTTGTCTTCCATGTCTGAGGTTCTATCTTCCAGGTTATTAACTCTGGTAGTGAGGGATTCTAGAGATGTATTAAATATTTCCATTTGATTTTGGTTTTCCAATAGAGCTTTTTGTATGGACTCCATCTCTTTGTTGAGTTGCATTTTCATTTCAAAGGTTGTCTTACTTAAAGCTTCCTGGTATTCATTCTTGTATTTGCTTATATCTATGTTTAGTTTAGCCAGCTGATTCTTGAGCTCCTCTGATTGCTGGTTTGCCTTTAGTTGATTTACTGTTCTAGCAAAGTCCATCTGTTTTATCTCCATTGTATTGAGCCTGGAGACGAAGCTTACAAGCTGATTCTGCACATTTCCCCTTACATTATCAATTTTTGCTTCCACTTCTAGTAATTAATTAATCTGGATATAGACTCCATGCAGAGATGTCCTAAATCTGTTGTAATTTCCTCCTGGGCTTGCATCTGTGCTCTTTCTTTGATATTTTCAGTGTGTACTTCCAAAGTGGGGCTAGGCAAACTTTGTGGGGTGCATTCCGCCTGTGTGTTCTTCCATGTTCAGATGAGAGATTGGTTTTTCCTGGGTTCTTAGCAGTGGTGGGGACCTCGCATGAGATTGCTGTGAGGACTGTGAGGTTTTGGCATTGCTTGGTTCCTCTGGTGTCAGGCAGTGTGGGGGGCTGTTCAACCCTTCAGCAGCAATAGCAGGCTGGGGGCTGGACCTTGTTTGGAACCCAGGGTCAGTGGGCAGGGTAGTGGGGCGATTGGGCTGGTGGGGAGCCAAGGCACAGCTCCCTCCTCTGGCCTTGCCTAGGGTCAGGGGGTCCAAGCACACAAGGGTGGGAGGGAAGTCAGGGCACAGTTCCCCAAACTGGCCTCACCTAAGGTCAAAGGGTTAGTGGGCAGAGCTGCATGTGTGCAGGCTGGTCTGAAGCAATGCAGCAGGCTTGTTTACCTGGCCAGGAACTCAGGGTCAATAGGTGGGATCATGGGGTACAGGGGCAGGTGGAGTGCCAAGGCACAGTTCCCTCACCTGGTTCTATTCATTTCTGTATCTCCATCACCCACCACAGTGCTTGGTACACTGGTGAGCTTTGCTAATACAAATAGATACTAAAAATGCCCATTTTGCAGTCTCTGTGTATTTTCCGACATGACATTGGGAGGCTCCATTATTGCTTATGGAGTTGGCTTTATGTGAGTAACTATTATCCCTGCCCCCTGATCCCAGTGGTCTTTGATCTCAGATAGTGTCTACCTTGACACACACCCTGCATACCTGTTAAGGTCTGAACATGAAATATCCCCCAAAAAACTCATTATTAGTCTCTAGCTGGTGGATCTAATTACTGAGATGTGATTGGATCATAAGGTCTATGACCAAGTCAATGGATTTTAGCCCATTATATTGATTATTCATTGGCTTCAATGATGGATTCCTAATTTGGGAGTATTATTGAGAGTCGAGGTGGTAAGACCTTTTAGAGGTGGGACCTAGTTGGAGGAAGCAGGTCACTGATGATGTGCTCTTGATCCTGGACCTCTCTGTCTCTCATTCCCCTTCTCATCTATCATGAAATAGATCTGTTTCATCACACTCACTCTGCCATAATGTTCTGCCTTACCTGCCCAAGGTGATAGAACCAGCTGACCATGGACTAAAACCTTCAGCACTGTGGACCAAAATAAATCCCTCCTTTTTATATTATTTACCTCAAGTATTTTGTGACAGCAATGAAAATGTGCTTAAGGTAATGCCTCTGTGTATTATAATAAATGAATGCAGCAGTTTATGCAACCTGCTTATGCACACCTTGACTGTTTTCTCAGCTGCCTGTAGAGCCCCAATGCCTTTAGAGCCACAAGCTCCACTCCCGATTCTTTTAAAATCTTTTAAAAATGTTTTATTTATTCATTTTAAGGAGAGAGAGAGAGAGAGAGAGAGAGAGAGAGAGAGAGAGAGAGAGAGAGAGAGAGAGAGCACACCAGGGCCACCACCTTGTGGTTCTGTCTTTTGTGGGTACTGAGGAATTGAACCAGGGGCCTTAGGCACTGGAGGCAAGTGCCTTAACCACTGAGCCATCTCTCCAGCCCTCTTCCTGATTCTTAAAAGAACTGTGGAGCTGGCAGGTGTGCCCTTATGTCTTTCTAGCATAATCTTTTGAATCTATGACTGTTGTGCACAACCTGGCCATCATATTCAAACACTTTACTGATACAGGGGATTCAGGTTTAGTGGGAAGTTTCATCTCAAAGCCAAGTAACAGGGTTCCAAGAAAACCAACATAGACTTTAGGAGTGGGTGTTTCCAGAATGGGAGGCTGGCATCTCACTGTTTCTGTGGATACTGGCTGAGCCCAGGAGCATGTTAACTGCTGTGGTTCTTCCATCATGGAAAGGGAGAGAAGTCTTGCTAGGATTGGTCCCTAATTACAGGGTGTGGGGGTTAATTTCAATCTGAACTCTGCAGAGGTACGCCCGTATTTCCCTCTGTAGAAGGTGATTGGGCTTGAGCAACTTGAATCTTCCTGAGAGGGCATCATGTGTGGTGAAGGGATGCAAATTTGGGAAATATCATGAGATAGGAGCAAGATGTTCACCAAAGGAAGCTACTGAAGGGCACGTGATCATCTGTGATGGAATTGTCACAATGTCTCTAAGGGGCTTACATTTGAATGTAGGACACACAAAAATGGCCAAGTATTGTCAGTCAAGGGAGAAATATACCACTGACCATCTAGAAAAAGAAAGAAAAGACGCTTGTCTCTTCCTCTCATCTCTCTTCTGTAGGTAATTGGACTGAAAGAGTCAGAAGAGAAGGGAAAAGGTGGAGGAAGAGATCATGTTCAAGAGGGCAGTGGAAGCAGGTAATGGGGAGAAGGGAATGAAGCTAGAATCAGAAACAAGGTTTGGATTTTGTTTTAGATTGGACAGGATGTTAAGATATCTAAAATCAATTTTTATAATGATAAGGAAATCATGGGGTAAAAATAGACCACAGGATCTGCCCCAGATGGCATCAAAGGGTGGAGAGAAATTCATCAGAACATTCTGAAAGAATGAGGGGAATATAGAGCTGATCCTATTTGTATTCTCACTGAATTCAGACTACTTCCTGAACTGATTCAATGCTCGTGCAGAACACTGAAAAATTCACAGGTGTGATAGCAGTGAGGGGCTACTGCATGTGCCCTGCCAATGTCCTCATTAGAGGTTCCAAAATCTCTCCCAAGGCTGCAGAATGGTGATTTTGCTTCCATCATGATGATCCTTTCCTCCTCTCTGGATGCAAACCATTACATTCCTCCTCAAAATGTACTTCATAAACCCCCCCATAGGAAGAGCATAACCCTGAGGTGTACATGGAAGGGCAGCAGGCATTCATACACATTCACCCGAGGTATTTTTTTTATTCCAAGAATAGAGTCTGTAGCTACAGGCTACAGGTTTATCAGTTGAGGCCCCATTGCTAGGATACATTTCTTTTAGGTTAAAAATAAGTGGGAACGGTGCTCATAAAAGGAACCAAAAGCAGTTTCTTGAGGTAATCCTGGATCCTTATAGAAAAATTCAGTGGGGTGTCATGGCTGTTAGACATGAAAAGCTCAGTGGCTTTTGGTATGTGCTTTTCATATTCTTTTCACAGACTTCAGGTGTATTTCTATTTGGGGACATAGTATCCACCTGATTGAAAATTGCAGCTCTCTTATCTTACCATACAGATGGTTTTACAAAATGATTTTGAGTTCTCATTTGCTTCCACTAAGTGAGTTAGTCTGGGGAAAGTAAAAAATAATATATATTAACAGATGAAAAGGATGGTTCTTGGCCTTTTTAAAGAAATCACAAGGGGAAGCTATGCAGTTATGTGGATCAAAAAGCATCCTCTGCTGTGGCTCTTCATTGTCGGATTGTGGTAGGAATGATAGCATTTAATAATTTACATTTTGATGGTTTTTCACAACCCCTGCTCCAGAATCATGTCCAAGTGTGTAACATTCTTTGGTAAGGGAAAGGGAGGAAGGGAGAGTGGGGGTGGGGAGGAATGCATAAAACAGAAGACAGTAAATGCCATAGAAACCTACTTCATTAGCTAATTAAAGGACACATTTAGAAAAAAAAGCCTGCTGGGATGGAGAAAGCTTTACTCTGAAGCTATAAATTGTTATGAATACCAATGTTGGAGATGGGTTACTGCTAACAGTGAGCTGTTGGTCAGAGAGGTCTATGAGGCCCCCACAACAAAGTGCATGGTTACCCACCAGAAAGAGATGGTGAGACTCTATTGCTGAAGACGCCACAGGCTGTGTGGTCTTAGTACTCTGAGAAATCAAGTCAGAACCAAGGTGGAATCCATCTCCCTGTCAGCTAGCTGACATAATGCTGAAAGGCCTTTTCTCAACCCATCCCATATCCCCTGAACATACTCTCAAAAAAGGCTCTAATGAGGAAGATAAAAAAGAAGATGCAAAAATAAACTCTACTATGCTCGGACTCAGGGTGGTCCCTGGTCTTAGAGTTAGCACCTGCACTCTAGTCTGGAGACAGAAAACTTCAGCTGTGGACATTAGATCTGAAAAGAGCTTCCTCCTTCTGAGAGGAAGATGCTAGACCACAGGGTAAATGACTATCAAAGCTATTAGGACCTACACTGCTTGACAGCACTTACCAATGCTTTTAAATATTTCTTTTTTTATTAAAGAGGAAACAAGGTCCTAGGAAGATACAGCTAATCTGAGCTGCCACTTGCTGCTTGTCCTACCTGGGACACTCCAGTGTGACTTGCTCAGCAACTAGTCCCAGGTATTCACTGATGCTTGAGGCTTATGCAGTTGGTCACTAATATTACTATCCCTTTATTTGCTTGGGAGTTCTTAAGGGAGCAATTTTATTCCATTCTCAGAATGTCCAATGGACCTGAATATGAGTTCATCTCAGCAGTGTGTCCCAGGCAACACAACTGTCTGCTGTCTGACACCCTCTGGGTGTGACAACACTAACTTCTCTTCTTCTGCTGCTCTTACCGTCCTCACATTTATGGGATAGAAGTGCATGGGAGGTCTAGGCAGACTGAGGGAGGGTCCATGCGTATAGCCCCACATTCTGTTACAGTTGCTAGAATGGTCTATTCATATCTGGATCCTGTGGTATTTGATCTTAGTGATACATTTCCTCATGTTTAAGTAATAACCAATCAAAATAGTTACCTTTAATTTGGCTAAACCTCTGTGTTTAGAACAAAAGTGAGGCAATAAGTCAATTGCTAAGCTGAAGAACTCAGATTTGGGTAACTGAAGAGCCACATATGGGCTTTAGTACAGGCATATTGGCTTGCTTACTGGGTGTGGCTGGTTCCTAAATATGCACATGTTCTCACCTCCAGAGCCTCAGAATTGTTACCTAGCATGGCAGAAGGATTTGCTGATGGGATTAAATTAAGGATCTCGAGGCAAGAATATTATTGTTTTGGTCCAGTACAATCACAAGAGTTCATACAGGAAGGACTCAGGAGAGGTCACTCAGAGGAAGAGGTATGTGGTGACATATCAAGAGTTTGGGAAATGAAGGAAGAGGTCATAAGGGAAGAAATACAAGTGTTCATTAGAAACCATAACAGGTATGGAAATGAATTCTTTCCTCAGAGCCTCTGGACAGAATGAGATTGTGTTGTCACCGTCACTTTGGCCCAGTGAAACGACTTCAGACTGCTGACCTCCAGAACTATAAAGGAATACATTGTTCCATTTTTCTTTTTTCTTAAAGGATTTTAATTATAGATAATCATTATGACTGTGGCTGGAGAAGCCTCTGGATGTCCTTCCCTAGGTGGCCTTGTGTGAGCAGGCCACCTCAGTGATACTGTCTTCTCAAGGGAGTCTTTCAAATGACTACAGTTTTATACCCTGGAGCCTATGATAGACGGAGGTCTGGCTAACTCCTGACATGTCCTCAAGGTATCCTTCCTGTTGTCCCAATGTGAAGGCTTGTCTTGTGTTTCTGTAATGGCATAGATCTCTTTAAGACCCACAACTTCCTTGTCCACAGCTTTCAGTTCACTCCTTTCTGCTGAGCTGTTTTCAGTTTCACTGAAAAACATGTTTTCATCCCTCACCTTTGCCTTTGGCCCTGATTCTCACCACAAATCTGGCTGAAGGTATCCAGCTACAATCATCAAATAGCCTGTATATTTGACAGTTTGGTATTTCCTTCACCAAATTAATTAGTCTGTCACCTTTAAACTCAGCCTCCCATAAGGTATATGACCTCAGATGAAACAGACAAATTCTCTGTCAGCATATGACATGAGTGTCCTCGGGCCAGGAGTATTCAGTAGAGTCTTTGTTCCCATTTGAAAACTCATGGACAGTCTGGGCTCACACCATGGTAACCCATTAAGCTCTCTTAGAACATTAGGCCTTCTCCAAACTCTTACAAACTCTTCCTACAAACCAGCTCCAAAGGTCTAAGAAACACAGATTTTATTACACTAACTACCTCATTCCTGTTATCAGTTCTCAGTACTGGTTATTGTGGATCACTATGATCAAGTACCAAACAAAAACAACTTAGGTGAGGGAAAGTTTATTCTGACTCCCAATCGTGGACTCATCATGGTGGGGTGAGTGAGGTAGAGGACAGTGGTTCACACCTTGATAGGTCAGGAAACAGAGAAAGGAACACTAAGTGCTTAGATGGTTTTCTCATCTTTTTCATTTTCATTTTCTCTGCTCTCCCCACCAGCCAGGGAATGGTGCTACTGTTATTCAGTTAATGTAAATACCTTCACAGACACACCCAGAGGTGGATCTCACCGCATCTTCTGAATGATTATAAATTTAGTCGTTGTTAATAAAGATTAAGAATTGTCGCCATCATTTCTTCATGCCTTGCTCTATAATTGGTGGAGCACGGGAGACACTAAACTTGGGTAAATAGTTTGCCTTAACATCTCTGAAGTTTTTTTTTTAACAATTTTTTTTATTATTTGCAAGGAGAGAGAGAGAGAGAGAGAGAGAGAGAGAGAGAGAGAGAGAGAGAGAGAGAGAGAATAGGTACTCCTACTCCAGGGCTTCCAGCTGCTGCAAATGAACTCCTAACCTAAGCACCACTTTGTGAATGTGGCTTTATGTGGGTACTGAGGAATCAAACCTGGGTCCATAGGCTTTACATGCAAATGCTTTAACTGCTGAGCCATCTCACCAGCTCAACTTCTTTTATTTTATTTTATTTTATTTTATTTTATTTTATTTTATTTTATTTTATTGGTTTTTCAAGGTAAGGTCTCGCTCTAGTCCAGGCTGACCTGGAATTCATTATGTAGTGGCCTTGAACTCACGGCAATCCTCCTACCTCTGCCTCCTGAGTGCTGGGATTAAAGGCGTGCGCCACCATGCCCGGCTTACCAGCTCAACTTCTGAAGTTTTTATTTTGCATTCTTCAAGTGGAGGCAGGAATGTTGCAAGTTTGATTCCAGTCTGAGCTTCATACCCTGCATAAAGAAAAAAAAAACCCAAGGTTGGGGATGTATCTGAGTGGTAGAATGCTTGCCTAACATGTGCAAGGCCATCATTTGAACTCCAGCACTGTAAAGAAAAACAAAGACCAAAATACTCTGATTTTATTATAAACTCACTTGTGAATGTGAAATAGTTTCCCCACTAAATCCCAAGAGGGATATACAATTTACATTTGGAAATGAAGGGCATTGAAAATGTTGTCAACAACACTTACCTTTTTTTTTCACAAGTGGAAGAAAACTTCTCTCTAAGGCCAAGGACATCACACTAAAACAGTTCAAGGGAGGAGATTCCGCCAAGATGAAGCTGAGGCACCAGGTGTTTCAATGACTTGGCACATCATCGGAAACACAGTTAGAAGAGGCTAGAACTCGGAATGCCAGATGATCAGAAGTCCTGTTTCTGGCATATGCTATCTGACAAGATCATCTGTCATTTTAATTTCTTCCTATTTGAAGCCTATAGTTCTTAAAGCCATACCCCCACATATATGAACGGATGCTTACTTTTTCTTTATTTGTACTAGGTAAGTAGCAAATCTATAATGAGATCAAGGTATTTGTCAACAATTTATAAATAAAAGGAGGCAGGAGGAGCAAAACATCCTTCTTTTTCTTCACTGAATGCATTTTAGTTATACACAGCAGGAGGCTTCATTGTGATCCTTTCAAACACACATATAACCTGCTTTGATCATAATCACTTATCATGTTCTCCCCCATCCTTTTATCTTGCCCCTTTCCTAACATTTCCCTTCTAAGTTTCTTTTTCTTTTTCTTTTCTTTTCTTTTCTTTTTTCTTTTCTTTTTTTTTTGAGATAAGGTCTCACTCTAGCTCAGGCTGACCTGGAACTATGTAGTCTCAGGGTGGCCTTGAACTCATGGTCACCTTCTTACCTCTGTCTTCTGAGTCCTGGGATTAAAGGCATGCACCACCACATCCGGGTTTTTTTTATTTGTTCATTTTCTTTATGACAGCCATAATAAATGGAGTGAAATGGACTCTCAACGTGGTTTTCTGATGGCTAAAGACATGGATCATTTTTCACGTATTTATTGATTATCTGCACTTCTTTTGAGAACTCTCTGTCCATTTAATTTACCCATTTGGTTATGTGTTTTTTGGTATTTTTTGAGTTCTGCCTATCTTCTGGATATTAATCTCCTAACAGATGAATAGCTGGTGATGATTTTCTCCCATTTTTTAGATTATATCCTCACTGTTTACTTTTTTCTTTTCTGTGTAGAAACTTTTTAATTTGTTGTAATCCCCTTGGTCATTTCTTGCCAGTATTTCTTGAGCTACTAGAATCCTATTCAAAAAGTGCTTGCCCATTCCTATACCTTGAAGTCTTTCCCATGTTTTCTTCTAGTAGTTTTAGTTTCAAGTCTTTAACTGCCCTTGATCTAGTTTGGTTTGACTTTTGTACAGGGTGAGAGATAGGGATCTAGTTTCAGACTTCTAGCTATGGATACTGTCATAGTCAGACACACGTCGCTGGGATGAATCTCCAAATCAGGCACAATTTTGGGGAGGAAAGTATTTATTGGAGTAACAGACCCAGGGGAAGTTAAGGAAAAAGGCTGGCCCCCTTTCACAGATCCAAGTAGAGACAGAGAGAGACCTAGCACCTCCAAAGCCAGCCAGCAACTGTAACACTGTAATTCACATAATGCAGAACTGCCAGACCAGGTTCTGACTTTTCTTTTGCATATCTATCCCTAGTATTTTGCATCCAAATTAGAAAGGGCCAGTCCCCAGGAGGTTAGGCCAAAGTGACACTTCCTCCAGCCAGAAGCCTGGAGACAATTAATAATTTAATAAACACAATTATAATAAATTCTATTGGGGGTCATTATTCAAACTACCACAGATACCCACATGTCCTGCAGCTATTGTCTCTGAAATGAAAAATCTCCTGGAGGGAGAACAGAGTCTCAACAGATTTAGGAAGTTAATGAAACTTGCAAGGCAAGGGAAGCTTATGAAATTTACAAGGCTCAAGAAACTCTGAAAGTTACATGATTCACAAGGCCCTTTCCCTGAGGATATGAACACAGGAAAAACCAATCTGGAGAGAGGAGACTCTTTGGGGGAAATGAGTGTCAATTGTGCAGAGAGCTCCAAGGATGCAGCTTTCATGAGTTGTAACTTTCCTTAGGTGGGCATTTTAGTGATGTAGCTGTCTTTGAGTAACCCCTAACTCATGCTTAGGTAAGTAACCTCAATAGTCATAGGTTAACCAAGTTAGATTTGGGTGGATTAATTTCTTTGGTCTGTCATTAGTGCCCTATCTGGGATGAATAGACATTCATATTTTCCCAGGAAAAGTCACACAATACCATAAAAACCATACTCTTTTACACACTCTTCTATATTTGGGGTTGCATCTAAAGGTTTTTGATTCTTTCAATCGAGATCATTGTGGAAAATGTTTATTTCCATCTCTATTAGCCAAAGACAGATTGCTAAACACACTGAAAATCTTGAATTGCTTTTGGCTGTTTTCTCCTGTAGGGAAGAGATGTAAGTCTAGTGTTGTGGTCGGGGTGTCTGGGATGAGCTTTCTTCATTTAGAGGAATAGATTGCTGATTAGATGCTTCTTGAATCATGTGTCCTTGACTATAAGACCATGGCACTTTAAATAGAACTCTGAAGTGGGCACATTCTGGGGTGCTGTTAATCATGGACCACAAAGCAGCCCATAAAGGCAGTTTTATCTCAGTCTAGGGGCAACCAAAAAAGAACCTAGGAAAATGCACAGTTGTACTTTTGGGTCATACATGAGTCATGAATAACTTAGGGTATTGGCTCTGGCATGCATGAATTGTGATAGCTCAAATGTTAGAAGTCTTTTGCAAGATTCACACACTTTCATGGCTATGACCAAAATACCTGAGAGAACAACTTAAAGGCAGAATGATTTTAGTCTCATAGGGTTCAGGCCATGGTTGCCTGGTCCCTGCACCTGAGCAGAGCATTATGGTTGCGGGAGCATCTAGAGAAAAATGCTGTTCACCTTGTGGCATACAGGAAGCACAGCAAGAGAGATAAAGGAGCCAGAGACCAATGTAACCTTGCATGCATGCCTCCAATGTCCTACCTCCTCCAGGAAGGCCCCATGCCTTAAAGTTTCCACTACTTGCCAAAATACTACCACCAGTAGTTAACAATGGAGACTATGGAGAGGAGAATTTCATATTCAAACCATAACACAGGATAATTAACAGAACTTTAAAAGGCAGATTAATTTGCCTTTCAAATGGACCAAGGATAGTGTGGCATTTGATAGAGTCTATTTTTGTTTATTCCCAATCTAGACCCATCTTTGATCACCAGATAGGTCAGGGTTGTTGGATGATACAGGATATTTGTAGCTTCATAATTGATGGTGAACCCTGACTCTGTTCTGGGAAAGTCTGTGAATGTGTGTGTGGTGTTCATACACATGGGTATATTTGTTCATCTATGTGTAAATACATGCATACATCTGTATGATGCATTTGAAGGCCAAAGATCAACATCAGGTGTCTTCCTTAATCTCTTTCTACTTTATTTTTGAGACAGGGTCTCTCAGTGAATCCAGAAGCTCCCTGATTTCACTAGACTAGCTAGCCAGCAAGCCCTGGGGATCCTCCTGTCTACCTTCCCAGCATTGGGATTATAGGTTGGTGCCACCATGCTTAGTTTTTATTGGTGCTGGGGCTCCAAACTCAGGTCCTTATACCAGGGTGGCAAACATTTTATTAATTGAGCCATCTCTCTAGCCAAAAATACATATTTTGATCTTTTTTGTTGTTGACTCCATGTAATGATGTCTTTCACACTTTGACAGGGGGCAGCTTCTATAAATCAGTGATAAAAATTGAACCCTCCCTGAAGGAGATAAAAGAGATAAATAATTCTTTCAAGATAGAACATTTATCAATCATATTTTCAATTTTGATTCTCTACATGCTAGTTAAGTGATATTGTGCAAGATTTTAACCACATTGATGCATAGTTCCCTTTCTTAGAGTTGTTATAAAATTGTAAAGCATAAAGTTCTTAGCTCAATTCCTGGAAAAAAACTAATTTCCTGAAAAATATCAGTTATTATTATGATTACAAATAGTACTGGGGGAGGTAAACTCTAGCACATGAAGTTTCCTATAGCACAAAGAGGTGATAAAACGATCCCATTTTCCTATGTGCTTGTAGACAGTAAGAGTGCTTCGAAGTAATGTGTAATCTTAACTTGGAAAACTTCAATAGATTGTTTTTAAGTACAAGTTGTAATTTTCTAAGCACTTCCACGATAGCGTCAATTATTACACATAACCTTTCTAAGTATAAAGTAGGAGAAGGATTTATTAAATTTGCACACTCACATCTGTGTCCCAGACACTTGTGAATCATAATTCCTTCAATGTGTCTCCATTGTCTGTTTTCTCAACTTGCCACAGAGGTTCTCCTTTCCAAAACCGCTATGGTTGAAACCAAGTCCCTGCTTCTGTTTAAGTCACAGGGAGAATGTTTTGGCATAAGCAGAATTCTATGTCAATTTTAAATTGTGAGTCATATCTTCTTGTTCCTTAAAATGATTGTCTCAGGGTTAGATTTCCTGTGAAGTTTGCTTGTAAGAAAACAAGAATTGTAGCATCCACCCTAGAAGTTTGGTGCAGAAAGTGATCAGCTGGTGCAGCTCCATTATGTCTGTAATAGATGAGAAATTCAGGGTAGGAAAAATGGGGCAAGATAGGATAAAGTCAAAAGGGAAGTAATATTTTCTTTTAATAAAAACTCAACATGAATATGTAATAGGCATTACTGAACTCTACATAAATATCTTATGAACTGTGCACTTTGAAGAATATGAACCTCACTTCAACTGACAGTTATTCAAATGTATGTCTTTAGTAACTTGCAAATATGGCATTTGCTAGCTAAATAATGTGCTCAACCATTTTGCCGTATAAAATGGTTGTTCCTTGACAGCAGACTAGATCCCTCCCAAGGGAAGATGTGTCTGTTTTCAGTAATCTCTGCACATCTTCAAGACCGATTGGCATAATCAGCTTTTCAACAGAAAACAGACTTGGATTATGAACCAAATTAAACAGCTTTCCAGTAATGAGCCATATGGCTTCATGAAATAATCTAGTGAAGGAATTTGGCCTTCAGAAGAGTAGGTATATTATTATACGGAATTACAGCCCCCCCCCCCCACTTCACACCTTGCATACCACAACTATGAGTCATTTCTTTGGGTCTCAAAATGTTCCTTAATCTTTTGATTTTTTTTCCTATAAACTTGGGAGGACCAAACTACCCTCATTCATTATTTACTAATCATAGTCTTTTGGAACTAAATTCATATTATGAATTAATAAAGCAAGGAGTGTGTATGACAACAGAGAGTTGGGGTCTGTGTTGTTTTGTTTCATCAATTTTCATTTAAGGTTAAGACACTACTACAGGCTAATTATTAGGTGCTAAAAGACTTAACAAAAGAATTAATGATAACATTAGGTACCGTACATAAAATCTTTGCATGCTAAATTAATCCTCATTAATATATTTACTATTGGGGAATAGTAAATATATCATATATATTTTAACTAGTCATTCTTTTTTTAATAGTGATTCTTGTTGACCTTTTGTTTATCATTAGTTGTATCATTAGTTGTACTCATTTATTCATTTAATGTTAAGACACTACTATAGGCTAATTATTAGGTGGGTAAATGTTAATACTGTTTTGTTGATTCTTTCCTACTCACATACATTTTTTTTGAGTAGTTTTGTCAAAACTCATAGCTTTGCATAATATACCTATATACATGGATCTCAAATTTCTATTTTCAATTTTTCAAAAGAAGTCAACTAGCTCATTCATGGTTAACAGTGGATAAGGAAGTGGAATGGGAAGGATGGGAGTTATGGTGTTTGAAGTTGTTTTTGTTAAATCAACACAACATCTGTTGTGAATATCCAGGAGTGGAGACAGAGCTGTGATAGAAATCATATTAGAAGAATAACTCAGTTTCCCTAAGTCCTACCCTGTCCTATGTCTGGCTTCAGTCCACTATGGCCTTGTAAGAATTTGGACCCAGTATAGTTAGAGAAGTTACTTTCTGCAAAGAATCCGAGAAGCCCAGATTTTATGAGACCATGATCTGGTGGTGATGGTAATGGAACAGACTGAGTGATCAGAAAAGGTCTTGTTGACATTTGCTCATATCTTTTTTTTAAAAATATTTTATTCATTTTCAAGCAGAGAGAGAGAGAGAGAGAGAGAGAGAGAGCACACCAGGGCTACCACCTTGTGGGTCTGGCATATGTGGGACCTGGGGAATTGAACTAGGGACCTTAAGAAACTGGAGGCAAGTGCCTTAACCGCTGAGCCATCTCTCCAGCCCATTTGCTCATATCTTGAGTAAAGTGAGTTACAAGATAATAAGATCTGTATGACCTCACAGCAGGAAAATGCTTTCAAGATCATTGTCTGGAATGCCAGGAATGGGGTGAGATGTGGGCTGAAGTGAGAGCAGAGGGAGAGGACAGAGCAGAGACACACAGAAACATCTAAAAAGACTTTAATGGGAACACAATAGGACTAGAATGGAGAGTTTTAAAGGCCTCTGTGGCCCGAGAAGCATGAGCTAAACAGAGTCTTTAAGACAATCTTCCTACTATTACCATGGGGACAACAGGAGCACGAACCAAAGTAGGGACACCTGTTAGAAATCAGGTGTCAGCAGTACCAATAAAACCCAAATGATAGTGTGTAATTGTTGGGCACTACCTGTTGGCTCTGCTACTGAGGGCACGGAGAGCAAAGGGTTAATGGTGTATGAGGAGGTGAAACCCTGGTGATTCGGTAGGCGTTTCCCAGCTCCACCTGCCCTAACTCCCACCCCGATGGGCTAGCCACCGAAACCAGCATCCCCCATCTCAGCAGGACTGGCATGGAGCAAAACTTCCTTGTACCCATCCCCACAGACAGACCATGGCTAGCATCACATATTTCCGCCACTCATGACCCCCAAATGAGGTGTTCTCAGGTTGTCCCCACCCACCTTTCCCACCCACCTATCCCAGTGCAGGCGGCCAACTCCCCACCCCCATCGACCAGTCTCCTCTTCCCTTTTCCTTCCCCATGCCCCTGACCCCCTTTTTCCTATAAAATGTAAGGCCCCCAATTGAATAAAGAACCATGTGGATATACAATACACATCTGTGTCCTGCTGGTCCCCCCTGCGCCATCCCCCCAGCTCTGTGGACCCAGCCCTGAGACAGCCTACAGCGGACAGCTCGGCTCCCGGTTCCCGCTGCTTCTCCATTTTCCCTCTGCAGATGGCCCACTGCGCCTCCTGAGGAGAAAACGACATGTAATAATTAGATGTGGGTTCCTGTCTCACTTAAAAGTTCATAGATCTGGGGCCTGTGGAAATGGCTCAGCTGTTAGAGGCTTGCTTGCGAAGCCTAATGGCCCAGGTTTCATTCCCCAGCGCCTACATAAATAGAGATATACAAAGTGTCGCATGCATCTGGAGTTCTTTTGCAACAGCAGGAGGCACTGGCACACTCATGCTCACTCTTATTCTCACTGCTCTCTCTCTCTCTCTCTCCTTACAAATAAATAAATAATTTTTAAGTTCATAGATCTAACTCCAAGAGATAGATGAACGTGATTTTACTGGCTTCCCAAGGGCTCAAAATCCTTTAACTCACTTCTCTAAGAACATTTGAATGCAACCAGAAAAGAATTAATCCAAGAGTAGATCCTTGTAGTCTTAGGAGTCACCTTGGTGCCAGAGAGAAAAATGGAAGAGATTAAAAGCACACAAAGGGTTCCTTTGAGCTGTCTCTCAAGGAAGGTTCCCAGAGCTTCCATAGATGTCTCTGCTTACAGATCTTTGACCACACCAAGCTTCAAAAATGCTACGAGGCATCAACTACATTCTGGAAGAGCAGGTACCCAGATAAAAATCCTGCTAGTATGGAAGGAGGAAATGAGGAGAATGGGAGGGATGTGCAGTTTTGACCACAGGAGCCTATTACGGTCATCAAGGTGAGTAGATGACTCACAGTGGCAGAGATGTGAGAAGTCAGACGTAATCAAGCCGACATACCAGGATATCCTGATGCATTGATTGTAGACTTTTAGCAGAAGAGGATAGTTAAGGACAATAGAGGATTGGGTTTCAATAACTAGAAAAAAATGACCTACTTTTATTGAGCAGGCTTGAGGTAAAGATAACCAACTGTGATTTCAGAAAGCTACTTTTGAAATAACTACTAGACATCTAAATATGAAGTATGTCAAGGAGGCAGTTGGCTAGGCAGTCCTGAAGTTAACAGAGATGTCTGGCTTAGGAATAGACATCTGAGATCCATCTGTATAGATAGATTTTAAAAAGCTATGGATTTTGACAAAATTACCTAGAGAATGAATGTGAGTAGGAAAGAACCAAAATAAAGGATTAAGTCTGGAGCATTCCAACATTTTAAAGGTCACTTAAAGATGAAGAGTAAAACGGGAAAAGAACCAAGAAAGAAGCATCCCTCGAAACCCAGAGACTAAGATGTTTCAAAAAGCAAAGTGTATAATAAATAGACCATAGCAAATGTTGATGCCATGAGTAAGATGGGGGCAGATATTTGACCATCTGGATTTGGTAACATGAAGATCACTGGTGATCTTGATACAAGCTGTTGCAGTGAAATAAGAAGAAAACCCTGCTTGGGGTGGGCTCGAGAAGGAATGAGATTAGAGGAAGGAAGAGAAGAATACATTTATAAACTAGCAAATGGGATGGAAGTTGAAAGATAATGTAAATTCAAGTTTTTAAAATTCTGTTCAAAACGGAATGTATTGCAATATGTTCTGTGTTTTGATGAGACAGATCCGGGCTAGAGTGGGATTGTGATGATGCAGAGGAGAGAGGAGATGGGGTGAGAGCCTGAAGTAGACGAGAGGAACTAGTGCCTAGTGCACATATGGAGGTTTTGGCTTTAGAATGGAGCACAGACAACTCACCCAGGAGGGAAGGCCAATTCCAGAGGGACAGAGGCAGGTGGGCAGTAGAGGAGGTGATAGGAGCTAATGGAAATTCTCCCCTGATTACATCCATTTTCTTATTGCAGTGGAATTTACACTCATTAGTGAGGAGGAGAAGGGGAAGGAAAGGAAGATTTGTGGAGAGAAGAGAACATTTGAAATAGCTGTGTAAGAGATGGAATGGAAGGGATGCTCTCTGGAAATACAGCATGATTACTGGGGCAGCACTATGGACCATTTCCAGCAGCAGTCTTGAGTTTAAAGTGAAGCTAGCTACAGGAGGGTGTGTTTGTAGGAGCAAACAGAGTTGGATGAAATCAGAGCTGTGGTTTTGCTAGGAGAGTGCAGCAGAGAGGCATAGGAGATGAGAGAAGAAAGGAGAATGGGGGAGGAGGGCAACGAGGTGAAGATTGTATGGATTTGAGCCAGTCATAAGAAGGGACCATACAATCTAATCTGGACCATGGGGGTGAGTGTGAGGGCCGGTATAGAAGTTAATGCATCCACTATAACCTATGTTGTATAAGTTGACAAGTTCTACAAAAACAGCATTGTTATTTAAAAAAAATATCAGTTACTTTCCAATGCTGTGACTAAGTACCTGCCCAGAAGCAGCTTAAGGAAGGAAAGAAGGAAGGAAGGATATTTCAGTTTATAGTTCAAGGTTACAGTCCATCATGGTGGAGAAAGCGTGGCTGTAGGAGGTACAGGCAGCTGGCCTCATTAGGTCTGCAGTCAGAAAGCACAGGGAGGTGAGTGCTGGTGCCCAGTTCGAGTTCTCCTTTGTATTCAGTCCAGGATTCCCAGCCCATGAATGTTACTGTCCACATTTAGAGTGGCTCTTCCCATCTCAATTAACTAAATCTAGTAATGACCTCAGACATACCCAAAGGTTTGTTACCTCTGTGATGTTATTAATTATTTATGTATTCATTTATGGATTTACCTAGGTTTTGGGAAAATAGGATTTTACTCTAGCCCAAGCTGACCTGGAACTCATTCTGTAGCCCAGGCTAGCCTTAAACTCATGGTGATCCTCATACCTCAAGTCTTCTGAGTGCTGGGATTAAAGGCGTACACCACCATATATGGCTCTGCTATAATTTTAAATTTCACCAAGTTGAAAGGAGTAACAAACAATATGCTAAACTGGAGTTAAAACAAAATCTGAAATTCTTGTATCCTTAAGCAATAAGAAGTCATTATGAGAGGATTCGGATTGATGATGACTATGCTTGTCTTCCGTAGTAATTTCAGGACCTAGAAGACAGGCATGCTGTCATCTCCAACACATGGCATCTGGGAGGTCTTCCCAGGGCTCTACCTCTTCAGTCATGCAGTAGGAAGAAAGGGCATATTTGAACACACGTGAGGGGCTTTTATGAACCAAGGACAAAGTGACGTTTATCACAGCAGTTATATTCCACTGGAAAAACTTTAGTCATTTCAGTACAGAAGAGGCTGAGAAATACAGTCTGTCTGTATACTCAAGAAAGAAAATAAGAATGCATTCTTGGGGGACAGCTAGTAATTCTACTACAGTCAATCCTTCTGACCACTATCATTCCCTACATAAAACACATTCACATAGTTCTTAGTGGATAAGAACCATTTATCTCAGTTATTGCATTGCATCCATCCTTAAATCTTGGCTTTCCAAGGTACTCAGACTTCACAAGGTTCAGATATGATTCCTCAAGGTCTGGCATCTTTTGAGCTAAAGAAAGTTATCCAGCCCCAACTTCCCATCCAATGTACAGAAATGGACAAGATACTAGAATAAAAACTCTGAAAATAGCCCCTGGTCCATAGAGTGAAGGAATCCTTTTGGGTAGGTATCAATTCTGAAAACTTACAAAGCTTTCAAGAGAAGGTCTTGATATGCCCAGGGTCTGTCCTGTGCAAGGAGTTTCCTAATTCATTTCTACCTGTGGCACTTGACTGCCTAGTCCTGGGGAATATTCTTGTCTGTTATCCTCTATGGCCACATATGAGCTGGGTATCGGAAATTGGCACTTTTCACAGCCTACTTTTTGCTGCTGCTTGAGGATAATTTCACACATTCAAGCTTGTGTTTTCTTGGGCATTATAGTTTTCTTAAAACCTTAATAGGCTTGAACTACTTGTTCCAAATTCATAGGCTGGTAAATAGGGTACAGATTATTTTCTGGACCTTTGTAGAGATTGCCTCTTTTCATCTAAATCATCATGGAATCTTGATGTAAATCTGAAAAGAGTTTTGACAAGGCAGCGTCCTTGATATTATCTTTGCCACTGGGCTGGGTTTCCGTTTTATTTCTTTGACCTAGAAAGTTTATCTTTTAGTTATTTGAAGTACAGAAATCACTAGTTTCTCCCAGCCCAGAAAAGCTTTGGTGTTTTTTTGTGCCCCCCACACATGGGTTTTTTTTTTTTATCACTTCAGCTGACAATCTAGCCAATTCTTGATTGAGCTCATATTTTTCTTGTAATAACTAGTTAAAAGTAACAAATAGGGGCTAAGGAAATGGCTTATTGGGCAAGAGTGCTTACTGCATGTGTATAAAGTCCTGAGCAGGCCTAATTCAGAAAGAATGTAAGAGCAAAGGACCGGCAGAAGGGCCGAGGAATCCTGCCTCCCAGATATAAGTAGTGTGGTAGTTAGAAGGGGTGTCTCCAATAGATTCAAGAGTTTATTAAAGTTTTTCTTCAGCAGCCTGGCTGGAAGAGGTGTCATTTTGTCTGGATCCTAGGGTCCAGTCCTAAGGTGTTTCTGGGATGGTCTGGAATTCCAGCCATACATATGCAAAGAGAAGTCTGAGCTCAAGCTGGAGTTCCTGCGGCTTGCATTTTGAGTGTACTTGCTTGCTTTTGGAGTTGCTGGTGATGGGTTTCTATCTCAACTTGGACCTGTGAAAGGGGAACAGCCTCTTTCATGATTATGGAACTTCCTCTGGACCTCTAACTTCACTAAGTCCCTTCCTCTGATAAATGATAAATGCAGCATGTGGTATCACACTCATGACCTCTCAGTAGCTGTCATTACCTACATAAGACCTGCATAATGTTGAACTTATTAACAGGTTGTTGAGGATGATGGAGGAGGGGAAATAAGACATCAACATAGAAGAGAGAATAGTAGAAAAATGGGTGTCCAGTGGAGGTGGGTGAGGGAGACGGGATTAAGAAGGATTGTGGGAAGGGATTATATTTTAAAAAACTTAAATTTAATCTCAATTAAAATCAATACTATTTACTCCCAGAACTTGATAAATTGATCCTGAAGTTGAATAAGCTTAAAGGGCCAAGAATAACAAAGATAATTTTCATGAGGAAAAATCCTTATAATATATAAAGATTTAATATAAAGCTATATAGTAATTAATACTGTGTGGCAAAGGAGAAAGAATAATATAAAAACTAGTTTGGGATACAAGTTGGTGGTAAATCACTTTCACAGAAGGTATAAGACCCTGGGGTCGATCCCCAGTACCACAAGAAAAGACAGAACAAAGAAGATAAGAATAATAAAAAAATGAATGAAGGAACATAAAAAGCACAGATAAAGATTAGGTATATAGTGGGGTGGATTATAAAAGAAGATGTGAAATAGCAGGGGGTCAAGTTGGAACCTGTTGTAGTCAGTGACACACCACTGGGATGAATCTTCAAACCAGGTACAGTTTATGGGAGAAAAGGATTTATTTATAGCTATAGATACAGGGGAAGTTCCAGAATGCAAAAGAGGCTGCTCTACTCTCACAGGTACAAGCAGAGAGAGAAACCCATCACCAACACCACACACACACCACAAACACAGAACAGGGAACAGGCAGGAGGGGCCAAGGAGAGAATTTCTTCCCCTTTATATAGCCTTAGGGTGGGTCTTGCAGCCCTATCCCAGATTTAATGGTTTCCTGAGTCTCTGGAATTTCCTTCCTGCACTGCCAACACAGGAAAAGATGTTTACTTCTAGCTTCTTTGAGCTTCTTTACATCCTGCCCCCTACTGAGAGGCTGCCTTCCTGTAAACATCCTCAGAGACCCACCCAAGAGTTACTAAAAAGGTTAAGTTGACAACAAAACCTAACCATCACAGAACTATAAAGGGGTTCAGCTGGAGTGTGAAGGAATAAGAGAAGATATTGGGGTAAAGGTGATTAAAATACGAGATCTATGTGCATGAAATTCTCCATAAATATAAAGAGAAATATGGGTATAGTATCATTGGACAGTAAAAGAATAGCTGATTGGTAAGTTCTACCCAATAGGTGTTTCCTGTTTGGAAAAATATTAAATGTAAAAATATAAATTTGTCACCATACACCATACATACACCACCCATTAAGACAAATTTTAGAACATACTCTGAGTGTTTTCATAGGCTTCCAGCATAATGAAGCAGCATACTTATCATCTATTTGATGACTTATAACTGGTCAGAAGAGAAATAGGGGACAGAGGATCCCAACGTGAAAGAAAAACATTTAAAAAATATTTTTTATTTATTTGTTTGCAAGGGAGGAGAGAGAGAGAGAGAGAGAGAGAGAGAGAGAGAGAGAGAGAGAGAGAGAGAGAGAGAGAGAGAGAGAGAGAGAGAGAGAGAGAGAGAGATTGAGAACGCACCAGGGCCACCACCTTGTGGGTCTGGCATATGTGGGTACTGGGGAATTGAACCTGGGACCTTAGGCACTAGAGGTAAGTGCCTTAACCACTGAGCAATCTCTCCAGCCCCTGGGTGGTTACATTTTAAGAACTACTTGGAAGAACATTTTTGGTCCCAGTGGAATCTCTGTGGACCCTCATGAATCTCATTTTGGCCTCTCATCAAAGTGACATTGTTTTAATCTTTTCTTCCTTCCTTCCTTCCTTCTTTTCTTTCTTTCTTTCTTTCTTTCTTTCTTTCTTTCTTTCTTTCTTTCTTTCTTTCTTTCTTTCTTTCTTTCTTTCTTTCTT